>CM016622.1:94912322-95070494 GCA_005393395.2 Gossypium australe | reverse complement strand
TCTTTTTCCCTTTGTAATAGCCGAACCTTGGTTATTATTTTAATCAACCATAGCCGAACCCCTTCTCCCTATTTGGTGTAGTTTAGGCCGAACATCAAAGCAAAGGTGGTCTCCTCTAGTCTTTTCTTCAATCAGTTCATAAGGTGGGTAAGTGGTCAAAGCCGAATGCCTTTTTATTCTGTTCTCTTATCTCTTTATCGACTTGGGTTAATGGAAAAGCCGAAGGCTATTAATATTATTGGTTGACCGATTGTAGTGTGGTGAAACAGATTCGGGTATCGTGTGCCGTGGTTAGTACTCAAAAGCGCGTAGGTAAGGATTCGGTTCAAGAGATGACCCTTTTATATTTATTTAGTTTGGCCGAATAGGCCATGTCACTAATCTTGTGTTGGCTGAATATAGGAGCAAGGAAGGCTATTGTGGCCGATTTGGTTCTTCGGGATTTAGAGCTTTCATTCACAACAGGTGTGTACATACACACTTTATAACTAGTTAATGTGCTATATGTTATGTATGCTAAATTTGGTTTATGTAGCAATGGATTTAATACCGTAACGGTATAAGCGAGGATCCCGGTAAGTCTCTGTCAGTATGAGATTGATTTATGATGCTTTTGGGAAGCATGGCCCATTTGATACATGTGATTTAAATGTATGTTGGCATGAACTATGTTATATAACTGTTTAATGTGGGTTGATGAGAGGAGGGGGCAGTATTATTAGTGTCAACGGACACCAGTGGTTTGGTACCACATTGTGACTTCGGTCACCAGAGGTTTGGCACCTCCAGAGGTTTGGCACCTCATAGCGTCTCGTCCCAGTGGCTTAGCACCACAGTGGGTTGGCCCCACAGACGATATTAAGGGATTGACGCCAGTGATTTGGTATCACACGATGGGTTGGCCCCATCATTCGATTTGTGTCTGCGGACATCAGAGGTTTGGCACCTCCAGTGATTTGGTATCACAACTGTGACTTTAAGTCACCAGTGGTTTGGCACCACCAGTGGTTTGGTACCACACGGGGTAGAGAAAGGCGTTTGGATGGCTAGGTTGGGTGCATGACTTATAAATGTTACTTTGTTATCAATTGTGTATGTCGTGGCATTAAACCGGGGGAAGGGTTACATACTGAGTCTTGGTGACTCACCTTCTCTTTTACATTTTTCAGGTGACATGTAGATCGCGGATGTGGAGCCGGGTGGACTCGAGGTGGCCATGCAGTGGGAATTTTGATTAGATGAACTTGGATTTTGTTTTATTTTGTTTTAATGTTGGTTTTATTTTATTTAAGATGTAATAAGGCCGCCTAGCTATATTTTTTATTATTATTTTGTGTTTTGGATTAATGTGGTTAAACTTTATCTTAGCATGAAATTAAGTTCACATGTTTTCCAAAATCCAATCGTAAAACGTTTTATCGTGCCATCGGGTACACCTGAATCAATAACAACCTGACTTAATGAATATTTTTAAGATAACTCTAAGAACAGTTTTATACACCTCAAATGTTTTAAACAAACAACTATATTTTAGCAAATGATAATTCGACTAAAAGGGATTTTCAAAATGTTTTCTCTGTAGCAAACCAAATTCAGTCATAATGTTTGGGCCGGGTTCGGGGTGTTACATTAATTCTTTAATTAATTTAATTTATGTGACAACCAAGCACAATACCAACTATTTTATTCCGTTATTTCAACCATAGGGTGTGACCCTGTAGGTTCTTGCAACGTTAGCAGTAATACTAGAACGATTCTATTGTCACAGACAATGAGTGGCATCTAGCAATGCATCATTGCTACCTAAGTTACAAGAAGTCATGATTCGACATAACCTTTCGTGATTAACCTTTCATGCATTAATCCTTAAGTCCTTTATCTCTGGAACGGATACAAGTCATGGGATAGTCACACTTGCATAGTCCATCCCATGTTTCTTGATATCTTGAGTAGACTATGATATACAAATTAGTATGACATCTCATATCAACTTATTTGAGCATGGCCATGCATTTCTAGTCTCACTCAATCAAGTGGCCTAAAATATTACTCCTATTATGTAGGAGGGACTTATCCTTTATTGATCAACCATATCCCTCTACATAGATTGTGGTATATCCAACATCAGCCTTTATAGAACAACCTGTTACGGTGTACGTTTGACTGTATCAAAATATACAACTCACGATGCTGGGATAATAATGATCTCAAGTCTGAGGATCATATACATATTAATCACTATGAGTAATGTTGTGACAATTACATAATAATCCAAGAAACATACTCATAGCGGGTCAATCCAATATGTTGTTCTCTAACACACATATTCATGCATTGATTTTGACACTCCATATCAATGACAACTCTTTATCATCAATCAACTACATGTTAGTCTTAATACATTATTATTGTATTAGTCAACAATAATACTCGACTAAGGATCTTTTAAGAATAATCATATTATTCTCAGGACATTATTATAAAACAGTTTATCTATACACACAGAAAGAAAAACTGAAATAATAATGACAACGCTTTATATTAATAAACATGGTAAATTAAGTATGTTATTACAACCATCTCATGATTGATCTTTGGGCATACTCTTACAATCTCCCACTAGCACTAAGACCAATCACTCATATATCTAATACCAAGTGACTTAGTGTGACGATCATGCTTCTGCTGTGTCAGAGGCTTGGTCAGGGGATCAGCGATGTTATCATCTGAAGGTACTCTGCATATCTCTACATCCCCTCGATCGATAATCTCTCGAATAAGATGGTAGCGTCTAAGTATATGTTTGGATCGCTGGTGAGATCTGGGTTCTTTAGCTTGTGCAATAGCTCCATTGTTATCACATCTGAGTTCTATAGCATCTGATATGCTAGGCACAACTCCTAGTCCAGTAATGAACTTCTTGATCCAAACTGCTTCTTTTGCTGCCTCACTGGCTGCAATATACTCGGCCTCTGTTGTAGAATCGGCTACTGTACTTTGCTTTGAACTCTTCCAGCTCACAGCACCACTATTAAGGCAAAACACAAAACCTGATTGCGATCGAGAATCATCCTTGTCGGTTTGGAAGCTGGCATCAGTGTAACCTTTTACACTTAACTCTTCCTTACCTCCATATAATAGGAACGTATCCTTAGTTCTTCTTAAGTACTTAAGGATACTCTTGACTGTGGTCCAGTGACCTTCACCGGGATCTACTTGATACCTGCTCGTCATACTTAAGGCATACGAGACATCTGGACGGGTACATAACATAGCATACATGATAGATCCAATAGCGGAAGCATATGGAATTTTACTCGTACGTTCTCTCTCTTGTGGAGTTGAAGGACACATTTCCTTCGAGAGTGAAACACCATGTCTCATAGGTAGGAATCCTCTTTTAGATTCTTCCATACTGAGCCTTTTCAGTACTTTATCTATGTATGTACTTTGGCTTAGACCTAGTAGTCGTCTTGATCTATCTCTATAGATCTTGACTCCTAAGATATAAGTGGCTTCGCCCAAGTCCTTCATAGAAAAACAACTTCTTAACCAAGTCTTAATAGACTGCAAGGTAGGTATGTCATTTCCCATGATAAGTATGTCATCCACATATAGTACCAAGAATGTGATAGTGCTCCCACTAACTTTCTTGTAAACACATGGTTCATCTTCATTTTTGATAAAACCAGACTCTTTGATTGCATCGTTAAAACGAATATTCCAACTTCGAGAAGCTTGCTTTAATCCATAAATGGATCTTTGTAGCTTACATATCTTTCTAGCATCCTTTGGATTTACAAAACCTTCAGGTTGTGTCATATACACATCCTCTTCAAGTTTCCCATTAAGGAAAGCTGTTTTGACGTCCATCTACCAGATTTCATAATCATGAAATGCAGCTATGGCGAGCAAGATCCTGATGGATTTAAACATAGCTACAGGAGAAAAGGTTTCATCATAGTCAACACCATGAATTTGGCGAAAACTTTTAGCGACTAATCGCCCTTTGTATGTTTGTACTTTACCATCCATGTCTATTTTCTTTTTGAAAACCCATTTGCACCCTATAGGTTTAACCCCTTCGGGTGGGTCAATCAAAGTCCATACTTGGTTTTCATACATGGAATCCATCTCAGATCTCATGGCCTCAAGCCATTTCTCAGAGTCTGGGCTCGTCACCGCTTCTTGATAAGTCATAGGCTCATCTTGATCTATAAGAAGAATGTCACCATGCGTTGTAATGAGAAATCCATATCTCTCAGGTGCACGGCGTTCTCTTAAAGATCTGCGCGGTAGTTGTGTTTCTATAGCAGTTGTTTGTTCCTCAATTTCTTGTGGAATTTGGTTTTGTTCAATCTCTGGTTCAGTGGTATCTTGTGATTCTTGAATTTCTTCAAGTTCAATCTTTCTCCCACTTCCTTTTCTAGAAGTAAATTCTTTCTCTAGGAAGACACCAGTCCGAGCAACAAAAATTTTGTTCTCAGTGGGATTAAAAAAATAATATCCTTTGGTTTCTTTTGGATACCCCACAAAAATACACCTTTCAGATTTGGGTTCAAGCTTAGTAGACGTCTGACGTTTAACATAAGCTTCACAACCCCAAATTTTCATAAAGGACATACTAGGACGTTTCCCAGTCCACATTTCATATGGCGTCTTTTGAACCGATTTAGATGGAACACGATTTAGTGTGAAGGCAGCAGTCTCAAGTGCATGTCCCCAAAAGGAAGTCGGTAGATCAGCATGACTCATCATGGATCGAACCATGTCTAACAAAGTTCGATTTCTTCTCTCAGATACTCCATTCCATTGAGGAGTACCAGGAGGAGTAAGTTGTGAGACAATCCCACATTCTTTCAAAAGATCATCAAACTCTAGGCTCAAATACTCTCCACCTCGATCAGATCGAAGTGACTTGATAGTTTTGCCTAGTTGATTTTGTACTTCATTTTTAAATTCCTTGAACATTTCAAGGGACTCAAACTTATAGCGCATGAGATAAACATACCCATATCTACTGAAATCATCAGTGAAAGTAATGAAGTAGTGAAATCCACCTCTGGCCTGTGTATTTATTGGTCCACATACATCAGAATGTATTAGGCCCAATAAATCACTAGCTTGTTCACCTTTTCCAGAAAAAGGAGATTTAGTCATTTTTCCCAATAAGCAAGATTCACATACTTCAAATTGTTCAAAAACAAATGAATTAAAGAGACCATCTCTATGGAGTTTGGATATGCGTTTCTCACTTATGTGGCCCAAACGACAATGCCAAAGATAAGTTTGATTTGAGTCATTTATTTTAGATCTTTTAGTATTTATGTTGTAAATGGGATTCGTTTGATCTAAAATATAGAGGCCATTAATCAATTGTGCCGAACCATAGAAAACATTATTGAGATAAAATGAACAACAATTATTCTTAATAATTATCTCAAAACCAATTTTGTCTAAACAAGAAATTGAAATAATGTTTTTAGTCAAACTGGGCACAAAATAACAATCCTCTAAACATAAATCAAGTCCACTAGGCAAAGATAAAGTATATGTTCCCACAGCTAATGCAGCAACTTTTGCTCCATTTCCAACTCGTAGGTCCACATCTCCTCTAGCCAAAGTCCTACTCCTTTGTAGTCCCTGTACAGAAGTACAAATATGAGAACCACAACCAGTATCTAATACCCAAGAAGTAGTAGTTGATAAATTAATATCAATAACATAAATACCTGAAGCAGACATTCCGCTTGCTTTAGCCTTCTTGACTTCTTCAAGATAGGCAGGGCAGTTCCGTTTCCAATGTCCAGTCACACCACAATGAAAACAGTTTCCTTCCTTAGACACCCCACATTTAGGTTTCAGTGCAGCCTTTCCTTTTCAAAATTTGGGCTTACCTTTGCCCTTGGGCTTTGTTTGAACTTTGGCCTTTCCCTTGCCCTTGTTATTACGGACCATCAGTATGGGCTTGGGTCCAACCTTTTTCAAGTTGCCTTCAGCAGTTCGTAACATACTGAGCAATTGTGGTAGAGTCTTGTAAATTTCATTCATATTGAAATTGAGGACAAACTGGCTGTAGCTATCCGGCAATGATTGTAAAATAACATCAGTGGCCAACTCTTGGCTCAATGGAAACCCAAGCTTAGACAGGCTTTCAATATAGCCAATCATCTTAAGGACATGAGGTCCTACTGGGCTTCCTTTAGCCAACTTACATTGGAATAAGGCCTTAGAGATATCAAACCTCTCTTGCCGTGCTTGTCCCTGATAAAGTTCTTTCAGGTGCTCGATCATATCATAAGCAACCATGTCCTCATGTTGCTTCTGAAGTTCAGGATTCATAGTGGCAAGCATAAGACATCCAACATCTATCATGTCATCGAGATACTTCTTGTAAGCATCTCTATCAGTCCTCGAGGCATTAGCGGGTGGTTCATTAGGAAGTGGTTGTTCAATGACATATAATTTCCGTTCTTGTTTAAGGACAATCCTCAAGTTACGGAACCAATCAAGAAAATTCAAACCATTCAATTTGTCCTTCTCAAGGACCGATCGCAATGAGAGTGTGCTAGTGTTTGCAGCCATAATATATCTACAACAATTAAATATGCATGTGAGTAAATTTACCAATTTTATATCAATCATTAAAAAGACTTTATTAAATGATATTCCCACTATTTTATTTCAAAATTAATAACCCTCGTATATTAATTTCGGAAAAACTTTCTCAAAAGTATTTCTAGTAGGTTAAGGATCCATATTTCACCACCTCTTAAGTCAGCTTTGGCTTTACTCTTAAGATTATGGTTATTTAGGTAAGCAACATTTGCTAATTACATCATATGTAACTCCTAATATTTGGTGAACAACTCTTGTTCTAATCATCATAAATCCAATTTACTTGCCTCTAGGTTTCTAATCCTATTAGAGTAACCTAGTTAAGTCATTAACCAATTGTTTTTAACCAGCGAATATCACTTGTTTATTCTTCGCGTTTAACCAAGATAAATACTAGTACTTCGTTTTGGTAGAACCTACATAGTATTGATCGAGGCCTTAACGAGGGCAAAATTGGAAGGCCATGTTGACTTAATATTTTAATAGAGGGATTTTATCAAGGTTGTTGCATCTCACCAATTATGGTCTACTTTAGCCCATTTAGTCTTCTAATCGATCTCATCAATTAATAGGGTTTATTATCAACAAGGTTTATTATCATCCATAGCATCTCATACATGAATAAATAAAGCAATAAATAAATGCAATAGTTATAGCCCATAAACTAAAGTGGTTCAACCCAAGCCAATGGGAAAACCAAAAGGAAACCTAAAGGTGTAAGCCCTTTCACAAGATATCATTCACAATCATTGTCCCACCTTCCTTCTTGTTTGGCCCACAGCAACTCTTGCAAATTACAATATGCAGAAACTCGTTTTACATACGAGGGAATAAGATGAGAAGAGAAATACAAGAGAATAGTAGTAAGGCACGACACGCAGGCCATATTTAAAAAAAAATACAACTTTTTATCGAATGGGTCATTGGGCTATAACTATGCATTTCAAACACCGTGCATGTCAAAAATAGCATACATAATTCAATGCTTTTTTTTTTGCTAAGGTGAATTATAAAATATCCTTTCAGCCTTTTGTGGCCCATCAAGTTTATAAATTTCTTTTATTAACAAATTTTTTTGTGGGGGTTTGAGGATGTCGGAGGAAGCGGGCCTTCGGCCCGCTTCCTCCGACATCCTCAGATCCCTATCCCAGGGGGGTCGCGGCGCGAATCGCATACCCCAGTCAAATGAAGCCTCACGATTTGATAAATTTTTATCAACAAAATCGTGTTTTTAGGATTTTAATCCTTGAGGTTTCATATCGGAACAACCCTTGTTCCACTAACCAGTTAACACTTACTGGAAACTATAAATACCACCGCCGCATTATTACAGATTTGTTAATAGTTAACAGTAATAACATAAAATCGAATAGGCCACAACACCATGATTAACATTTAATCAATTACCGAAAGGAACAATTATCAGATTATGCTTAAACGATTTAAACAATCGAAAATATAATAAGATCAAAACATGTATCTCATACAATTGCATCACCCAAGTATTTAAACCCGAGTTCGTATCACACAAGTTGCTCTGATACCACTGTTGGAACGCCGGTACCCCATGGCGCAGCAGAATAAAATTAGATCCGGCGATCCAAATCATGGATCCATGTGTGAGGAACGAATCGGGGTGAAATAAAGGTTTCGAAATTACCAAAACTTCAATCTGAGTAGACAGCGACGCCTTGGCAACAAGAGTTTTGATCTACTGTCGAATCAAGCCTCAACCTTTTCTGATGTCGGCCTCTACGTAATCCACCCGGTTTGACTATGAACGGAAGAAATCTCCAAAACTGTTTTGGAGGCTTATTTGCTTGACGGCTGCTAGACCTAACAAGCAATCACTTAGGGTTTTCTGTTGAGTTTTATCTCCTTTTAATACCTTTTATAATTGGTGCCTTTCTCATTGGGCCTTTTATAATAGGTATCCTCTTAATTGGGCCTTTTATAATTGGTATCTCTTGAATGTATTACAAGATTAAATAAATACAATAAAGTTTTTAACCGAAAATTATAATTACATTAATTATATCTGAAAATTATAATTACATTAATTATAATAAGGATTCCGGTAAACTATATTTATTTAAATTTATATATGAATCAAATTCATATATTAATAAAATTATGTTATCATTATGTGTACAACATCCTTGTACATATAATATGTTCAATATTTGATTGCCCAATTAAATTAATTCTTTAATTAATTTAATTTATGTGACAACCAAGCACAATACCGACTATATTTTATTCCGTTCATTTCAACCATAGGGTGTGACCCTGTAGGTTCTTGCAACGTTAGCAGTAATACTAGAACGATTCTATTGTCACAGACAATGAGTGGCATCTAGCAATGCATCATTACTACCTAAGTTACAAGAAGTCATGATTCGACATAACCTTTCGTGATTAACCTTTCATGTATTAATCCTTAAGTCCTTTATCTCTGGAACGGATACAAGTCATGGGATAGTCACACTTGCATAGTCCATCCCATGTTTCTTGATATCTTGAGTAGACTATGATATACAAATTAGTATGACATCTCATATCAACTTATTTGAGCATGGCCATGCATTTCTAGTCTCACTCAATCAAGTAGCCTAAGATATTACTCCTATTATGTAGGAGGGACTTATCCTTTATTGATCAACCATATCCCTCTACATAGATTGTGGTATATCCAACATCAGCCTTTATAGAACAACCTGTTACGGTGTACGTTTGACTGTATCAAAATATACAACTCACGATGCTGGGATAATAATGATCTCAAGTCTGAGGATCATATACATATTAATCACTATGAGTAATGTTGTGACAATTACATAATAATCCAAGAAACATACTCATAGCGGGTCAATCCAATATGTTGTTCTCTAACACACATATTCATGCATTGATTTTGACACTCCATATCACTGACAACTCTTTATTATCAATCAACTACATGTTAGTCTTAATGCATTATTATTGTCCTAGTCAACAATAATACTCGACTAAGGATCTTTTAAGAATAATCATATTATTCTCAGGGCATTATTATAAAATAGTTTATCTATACACACAGAAAGAAAAACTGAAATAATAATGACAACGCTTTTTATTAATAAACATGGTAAATTAAGTATGTTATTACAACCATCTCATGATTGATCTTTGGGCATACTCTTACATGGCCGTGTGATCCCAAAATTTTACCCTAAAATAAGCCATTTCAAGGCAAAAATACACCTAACCATTCATCCCATTTGTGCAGACATTCAAGAGGTTTAAACATCATTCAAACACACCTAACATACCATTTATAATATCCTAATTCATCTAACCAATATGTCATTCAAAGGCACCACATTTATACCAAAACATCATTAACCAAAATAAGACAATATTGCCATATTCCAAAACCTAGTCCTTAACTATCAAATAACTTCACATATGACCATTTACATGCCATCATACACATACCAAAATAGTCTTATATACAAACACTTAAGAATGGCTAAAATGACCTAACTTGACAAGTTTCCAAAGCTCATCAAAACAAACATAACTTCAGAAGTATATACAAACCAAATCAACCATTACACATTCAAGAAATACCATATATAAGATCATATACATGCCACCTATAACCTTAGCCAAAATACACCAAAAACTACCAAAATGGTTGTTGGATAGTGTGATAGATCCTTGACAAGCTTCCAACCGATCGAGCTTCCGATAATCTATAAAACAAGGGAAAGTAACTACGTAAGCAACTAGTGCTTAGTAAGCTCCTATAAACTCAAACATAACTTACCATTTCATTAGCATAATTTATAGAATAAGCATAATGTCATTACCAAGATCATAAGCTTATTAAAAGCCTATACAAGCATCATTAAACTCACAAGTTAGTAAGTTCATCCATGATACATATGAATTCAACCATAATGTAAGTAAATTTTCATATATACATTATTTATTACATTAACCTTTTCATAGATCATGATTCATTATCCCATTGTGTACTTACCATGCCATTCCTTTACTTACCATCTAGAATTGCATCAGATACTCGGGAATGCTCACACATAGTGTGCCTTTCCATATAATCGAAACCTTTGCTTTACAATAGTGCTCACACGAGTTGTGAAATAGGCCTGCTCACACAAGCAGTGGGTCAGAATGTCAGCTACACGATGCTACTCACATTAGTTGTGGAGAATCCGCAACGAATGTAGGACCTCGGCCATCGGTAGGACATTTAAGACCAGCATCTAAAACATGAAATCCCTAATGACATGTCATTCGTATCCTAAGAATTCTTAAGGTTTAAATGAGACTTGTTATCCGTAAATTTCTCATACATCGATACATATACAATTTAAAGTTTGTTTATATTAACACAACATAAAAAATAATCAATTTAGCTAACATTAATACGATCATAATTCATACGAACTTACCTCGATAACTTTGGTCGTAGAAGTAGAGTTGCAAACTAATCTGAAGCTTTAGCCTTTCATCAATTTAAGTTTGATTGTTGTTTATCTTAATCTAAATAAATAATTTCATTGAATTAAGTAATTAAAGTATTCAATTCAATCTATAATTCATATTTATGTAAAATTACAAAATTACCCTTAATATTTTAACTTTTCACAATTTAGTCCTTAAGCTCATAACTTGAATATTACTCATTTTAACCTAAATTCATATTAACCAATGTTACAAGGAACCTTGGAACAACCCATAATTACCAAAATTTCATAATAACACTCACACATTTACACCTTTAACAATTTAATCCCTAATTCAAAATTCATAAAAAAATCACTTAACAAAACTAGTTTGTTTAACAACCAAGTTTAATAATCTATCAAATAACTTCAAAACCTATTCAAAGAAAACCATGGAAAGTCCCTCAACCTTTAATAGTTCTGGTAATTAACCCCCGGGCTAGATAGACTAAGCTAAAATGAACTCAAAAACATAAAAATCATTAAAAACGGAGCTTGAATACATACCATGCAAAGTACCTATGTTAGCCGAACCTTCAAGCCCAAAAATGATGTTTTTCTTCTTCTATTTTCAGTTGAGAAAACCATGAATGAAGATGATACCATTTTGTGTTATTTTAGTTTAAGTTTTAATTAATTAATTACTATATTACCCTTACTAATTTAACTTTAAAATCAACTAAATCACGTCCATTTTTGTCCACTATCAACATATATGGTATAATTACCATATAAGTTCATTAACTTTCCTTTTCATAGCCATTTAGCCCTTTTAACTAATAGAATTTAACTGTTGCACCTTTTTCAATTTAGTCCTTTTTACCTAGTTAACCATTTAAACTTCAAAATTTCTTAACGAAACTTTACTATGACCTTAAAATAATCCCACAGACATTAAATAAATAATAAAATAATAACTCACTTGTCGAAATTGTGGTTCCAAAACCACTGCTTGCAGCACAACTGAAAATAGGTTGTTACAGAGGGGAGACTTTCAGGAAGAATGTAGGTGTTTTATGATGCATTTTGATAGATGAAAAACAATGTGTGAAAGACAAGTCTTGATATTTTATTAATTTTTTATGTTGTACATAGCTTGCAAAGGAGAATAACAAAAACAATTATAAATTTGAAATACATGTCATTTAAGTATAAAATTTGTGAAGGTTGCGAGCATTCCAAATTCGTGGTACAATTGTTCCATCCATTCGTTCTAATCGGTATGATCCAAATTCAATTACTAAAGCTACCTGGTATAGTCCTACCCATGGGTGGATATTTTCCCTTTGTTCCTTACTAGTTGACTTGCATCTGTGTTCCTTATAACCAAATATTCTACTAGAAACTCCCACATATACACCTTGGAGTTGTAATATTTTGCCACTTGTTGAGTTCTGACTGCTAAGTAGAGAGCTACTTGATTTATTGTTTCTAAGAGATCCAAGTTCTCTCAGAGCATAACTTCGTTGGCCTAAGAGGTGTAGTGCAGCTATGGTGGATGTTGAGGCCAATTTTTGCAGGTATCACCACTTTAGTCTCATATATGAGATGAAAAGAGGTCTCCTTAGTTCTTGAGTGCAATGTCATTCAAAGAGACCACAAATTTTCAGGGAGTTCTTCCAACCATCCATTCTTGGTGCCATCCACTTTCTTCTTAGCCCATGGAGGATTTTCTTATTGTTGACATTGATCTGACCATTCCTCTACGGCATCTTGGTTCAATTGTGGGTCAAGGAAATGTGGAAATTCTCACAGAAGTTCTTAAATTTTCCTTAGAATTGGGTTCCATTATCTACAATTATCAATCGTGGAATCCCATACCGACAGATGATGGTCTTCTACACAAAATTTTCCATTTGTTTTCTAATGATGATGGCCAAAGCTTTTACTTCCATCCACTTGGTGATATACTCAATGGCCACCACAATATATTTTTCTTGCACCACGACAGGTGAAAATGTGCTAACTATGTCAATTCCCCAAGTGTTGAACGACCAAGGACTAGAGATGCTTTGGAGAGTTCGCTAATTGTCAACTCACCGATGAGAATTTTTAACAAGGTTCACAATTGACGACATTTCTTCGTGTTTTTCTGCATGAGAGCTGGTAGTAACCCTGTCATAGGATTCACAGAGTAAGAGCCCTAGCACATGAATAATGTGAATAAATTGCTACATAGACTTTTTCCATTATATAATAAACTTCAAAAGGTTCCAAACACCCAAAGAGTGGCTATAGCAATCCCTTATTATATAAGACCCTATTAATCAAAGTATAGTGGGAAGACAACCATGCTACCTTCTCATGCTCTTTTAGGTTGCTAGGCGCCTTTTCTACTGTAAAGGAATCTCGGATAGGAGTTATCCAAGTGTCTTCAGAGTCAATAGTGAGAACTTGCCTCGTTGCTTCATAACTTTGATGTTATTTGTGTTTCAACAGGATCTTCCCCCTTTTCGTGATATTGATGGTGATTGCTAACTTGGATAAGGCATTAGCTCTAGCATTTTCTATCACTAGTGTAGGAAAATGTCTGGTTTGAAAATGGTTTTCTTGCACAACGAAAAATTAAAGTTTTGAAAACTAACCTGACTTGTGATATTTATAGCAATAAACCTTAGACCAAAATCTTACCAATGTTTTTGGATAAGCAAATCCTTGACATTTTTAAACTTTCAACCAAACGATCTTCTCCGTTATTCTCATACCATGAATTGCTTCGAGTGTAGGCTTGAACCAATCAAATCAAAACATAAAACTAGGAAAAGTTTTCTTTACTTTTGGGGTGAAAACGAAAATTCGCTCTTCTTTAATGGAAACCGGTAGAATTTTTATTCTGGAAAAATATATTAATAGTTGATACTCTTTATTTTTTGGCAGAGTAGCAATCTCTCGAAGTTGTGTGTATAGTTGATCTGCCACAAATTGATGTGGAAAATTAGGCGTTTCCGACACACTTAAAGAGCTTTTTCTCGAGAAAAATAGTTTTTAGCTTAGTTTTTAGCTATTTTGTTATTTTTATTTTTTTAGGTAATAAATGGAAATCTCTCATTTTTGTCTAATTTTTTACTCAAATTGGCTGGTAGTGCCATTGGGAGGTCTAACGTGTGTTTGAGTGATGTAGGGACGTGTCAGAGGTAAAAAACGAGCCAGAACAACATCTAGGGTGAGGTTAGCACGATATCCAACCTCTGGAATCGTGATACCTCCAGCAGTATAAAAGATTAAGGAGACCTTTCAGTGGTATCACGACATCCTCCTTGGGTATCGCGATATCCACCTCTCAAGGAAGAGCCCCCAAGTTCAATATTGTCTAAGATATCGCGATATCCTCTGTTAGGTATTGTGATATCGCCTTTGTTAGAGGGACAAAATTGGACAAAAAGGGCAACATTTTCTACCCGATCCACCAATCACTCAAGGCCCATGTAGGGGCAAGTTCGGCATAAAAAATTCATCAGAACTTTTGGCTTAGTTTTAGGTTTAGTTTACTCTAGGTTTTCTTTAGTTTTTCTCTGCACTTTTCTAGGGTTTTTACTTTTCTCTTCTTCTACATTAGATTAGAGTTTATTTTTATGCATTTACTTATTGTTCTTGATGTTCTTTATGTTAATTAAGTTAGCTAACACTGTAGCTAAGGTTTATTTACATTTCCACTCCTTATACCTTGCTTTCAAGAATCTTTGAGCTTTAGTTTAATGTATTTTAGTTTATTTTACTTCACATATGTTAAAGCTTGTTCCTTTTAGTTTCTTGCTTTAGATTTCTTTGTTAAATGCTTTTGGTTTCATGCTATTTAAGTTTTCTTGCATAAAAATGTCAACTTTCAAATTTTCTGAAACTTTACTTTCATGTTTGCTTTGTTTTCCATTGTTATGTTTATTTTCTTGACTTTGAGCATGTGTAGCTAAATCCTTAAGGAGGTTAGTTGATGGAGATGTACATAAACTAAAATCTTTGGACAAATGACTAAATCATAACAAATTGGACTAATTTGAATAGAACTAAGAACTTAGGTAGTGACACCTTTAAGGGAATATTAAGATAAGTGAGACCGAAAAGTAATCTTGTCGTGCACCCGTTCATTAGTTCCGAATGAACCGGTGAGGTTAGAAGATAAATCGAACCTAATCTGTTTAAATCGATATCAAAAGATTAAATGGATCCATTTAGTAATTTACGCAATTTATGTCTTTAGAATGAGATTTGGTGAACCACATCGAAGTCAACCAACCCCCATTATTCATTTGCTTGATAGTCCCTTGAGTTTATATTTCTTGAAATTTAGTCCCTAAAGTAGAATATTTAATTTTCTTGCAAACTTATCTTTTATGAATAGTCGTAATATAAAATTGTATTAGTAGCCACTTAGCCTCTATTGTGTATGCTAGTTATTGCTCAATCGCCTCTTCCTTTGGGTTTGATCCTTAAAATACTTTGGTGTTTCATTGTAACACTATAAATATGAAAACTGCCTTGTATGCTTGCAATAAAAACAGACTTAAAAAATTGTTTCATAATTTAGTTGTTTTAATGCGCACGCGCGCAGTCGAGTCAATAGCTCTATTGGTGTCATCTATTTATAGGGAGAGAAGGTAGAACCCTTGTTGAGTTGTTGTGGTTTTTTTCAAATAGAAAAACAAATTCCTACTTAGATTGGAAGTATGATGGACGACACACCCTAGTATTCCTACTAGGGTTGCTGCCCCCTTCGTGTTACATGAGGGGATTTTGGGCCTCTCTCATATCGGGTCCAATTACGAGTACTTCCCAGACTTTTCGACCTAGTACTTTGTAATTTGATCCAAACCGACTCTATTTTTCTATTTCTCAAAATAAAATTTAACATATTTATATTAAATAATTTTCTCATCCCAAATTTATCCCTATTAAAAGTATGACAATTTTATCCTTAGTAAAATCTCGAGAAAATATGTTTAATATTTCACCACTGAATATGTTCACTATAATTGAATGATTTATTTTCATTTTCGGGTTTTAAAACAGCTCAAAAACATAAACTTATTCTTCAGATCATTTTTGAGTAATCCATTTACATTTGCAAATGAATCATTTCTCATTTTCATTTTCATTTCCATTTCTATTTTGAGAAAACCACATCCCTTTACAAATGGTTCCATTTCTCCATTTCGGAGAAAACCATAATCATTTCTGAATGTTTTCCATTTCTTTATTTCTATTCATTCTATTCATTTCAATTCAAATACACAATTCATTTATGGTTTCAACGAGCTAACGGGGGGACCATTGGACATATGCAATTATGGCTCAAATGATTTATAATTAATTTCTGACTTTTGGCCTATTAATTATAAATTCATTTGGTTACAAAGTCATTCCACTATAGTGTCATGTCTGAGCTTTCCCTAATAATATACCATTACAAAAGCATTTACTCAGTACTCGTCCAATAACCTTGTCATAAGTGTGTTACCCTCATAGGATATCTTTAATCTCTTTGGGGTGATATTCGCTCTCCCAATATGATCCTATTTTATCTCATGGTAACAATTACATCTTCCTCTATGAAAAGTCAATCACTATTAAATAGTAATAAAGTCGTTTATCACAAAGACGAACGACTTGTGACCACGTTTACTTTTCATCAACCATGTAATGCCAATGAGAGGATATCATTTACCCACGTCCCGAGCTATGAATTTTTTCTATTTTGGATGATGCTACATACTGTAGAAGTCGTACACCCAATGCACCATCTTTAAGTTCCTTATCTATTCAAACTCATGCTTTTACTTACATCAAAGTGTAAAAGTCAAGCATATATAGTCCATCATCCACTCCGGATTTAGGTATGCCACACTATGAATGTCTCAAGGGAATATATCCATAAACGGATTCAGGATTTATTCTTCTTGGGTCCAAACTGATTTACTGTCAATCCATTCAATCCAATCAGTCACATCTATGTCTCTATCTTCTGAGAGTCGGTATATTAGTCTTTGAATTGGTTTTCTCATGTTCGATTAGACTAAGGACATGTTTAGGTTCATCTACTAATATAAGTTGTCTTTTTGTATTACAATCCGACCAGGTATTATCGTTTAATATTGGTTAAACATGAGCCAACTAGTGAGGCAACATTTGCTTCCATTTTACCTTGCGTGCAAAAAATCCTGAATAATTTTATTAACCAATCTGTTCGAAAATTACAAGTGTACTTAGATGAAAATACTACACTTTGGGCACAAGATCCAACAATTAAGACCTTGTTAACTTAAAATTTTAAAACCTATTAACTAGACCCATGGCTAAGTAGTAGTTGACCAATGTTGGTTCTTCAATTACTATTCTCCCTGAACTTTTTTGCCACCAGTTGAGAATTTGTGTGGACATAGAGACTCCGGATGCTCAATTTACGAGCCAATTTTAGTTCTACCACCAAGGCTTCATATTCAACAATATTGTTGAAGGTAGAGAAAGAGAAGGATAAAATGTACTCCCACTTTTCTCTTTCAAGTCCTACCAACAAAACTCCAGCTCCAAAACCTCTTTTTCTTGAAAAATCATCCACATAAAGAATTCAAGGTTTTTCCTACGATGGATGAGGTTTTGCAAGAGGACCTTTGTAACACCCCAAACCCGGCCCAAACGCTACGACCAGATCTGGCATGTTACGGGTTGAACATTAAAAACTCGCTTTGAAGGGGTTTGAAATCTCGGTTTGTTTAAGTAAAAATTCATTAGGTGTTATTTAATAGGAAACCTTTGTAGTTTTTTTTATTATTTAAAACTTGTTTGAACATCCCATTTTATTTCCTCTTATAGTAAGTAAGTCTTTGAAAATAAATTTAAAATATAAACATTAACACATATAAATCAATAACCTAAGCTATGGAGCCTTTTTACATAAATAATCCCAAAAATTAAAACTTGAAAGAAAACCCGAAATAGTTTATGAAAGTAAAAGACTTGATGGCCCCTCGAGTCCGCCTCGGCTCCCATGTCTACGATCTACTGCTCATCTAGAAAGTCAGGGAAAATAAAAGGGTGAGTCACCAAATCCCGAAAACACATAAAAGGCTTGGGCCCACAAACACATTATGGGCTTTAGCCCATCCACAATGGCAACAAAATATTTACATGCAACATGGCCCAACCCAACCTAAAAATCCATCCTCTACACACCAGCCCGTACCAACCAACACACCTCGGGGATTTCTACAATCAACCCACCAACCGTTACACACCATATCGACAACCATGCTGCCTATTCCTAACAGTCAGGAATAAATTTAACGTGGCTTAGCCACCGATCACTATTGTGACCTAATTTTACAGTTTGTGGTTTAATCACCGATCACCAAGTGACCTATTAACATTCTCTTCCCCTTCATCATATCAACCCCATCCCATGCATACATACATGCAGAATCAAAACAATATACTACCTAAAAGTTCACAGTCTATCACATACATCGATACACATAGAGAAGTTTCTATGATTATGTACCTGGCATCCCTTGCCTACCCTTTTTGGGTAATCCGACTGTCTATACAGCCTTTTTCCGGCTTTTAGCCCATAACATATATTTAGTACAGATTATTATACAGCCTTTTTCCGGCTTTTAGCCCATAACATATATTTAGTACAGATTAATTAGTGTGTTAGAGATCTACACACCTGATTACAGTCAAGACGAGACCTTCTATGTCGACACTATCAGAAGCCGATACGACTGCTAACTGCCTAAGATTTTGTTCTGAAGCCGGTCCACAACCCGGTGGCCAATCCCGAACTGCTGACACTGCTCGTTTCTTAAACTTAGGGATTGGTTTTACAGATCCAATCCCCTCCTTCGCCTGGTCGACATGTGATTCCATCAAAAGACCTTATCAGCTGCTACTAACACAACGTATGGTTGTTAATCCATATTATAGGGTTAAGATTATGATAAACAAACCTAACGAAAATCTAAAGAAAACCCTTACCTTGAAATCCCGAAAGAGATATGGGACTCAGAGACTTGCGATTTCCGGCTTTTGGAATCTAAATGATTCGATTCTATCACGGGAGATTCGGCTACTCCTAGAAGATTTCAGCTTTTGAGAAGATCAAAAAGAGAAGATGATAGGAAGGAACCTATGTAGATTCGGCTTTTTGTAAAGAGATCGGCAAAAGAGGAAAAGTAAAGAACAATGAATATTTGGCTTGTAGAAAAAGAATGAAGAAGAGAATTAAGTTCAAGAGTTTCGGCTTTTGCATAAAAGTGAAGATGAGAGAATGGGATTTAGGGATTTCGGCTTTGGCAGAGAATGAGAGAAAAGAATTGGAGAATAAAACCCTAAATGCCGAAAATAAAAGGATATTCCCCTTACTTAACCTAAATTTCGGCACCAACTACCTAAATCCCGAAAATGCCCCTTTTTAAAACTAAAACTAAGCTACTAATCAAGGGAAATTTCGGCACCCCTTAGCCATACTAAAACTGATTTCTCCCCCTCCAAGAGATGGAAATTCGGCCACCACCTTGACCAATGGATAATTCCTAAACTTTCTCCCTTATCATTATCTGATCTCTCATCCACAAGTGCCCTAGATAACACCACCTCTTCCTTCCTTTATCTGCCACATTATCAGCCATATTATCCACATTATCCAAACAACTAAATCCTCCTATTTTCAAGCCTCATTGCCGTCTCACTTTACCCACTTAAATGCCGAAAATTAACTAAATTTTAATTAAAAGAATTGGGCTTCATACAACTTGAGTTCGGGCCTCCCAGTTGACGCCACTTCCCTGCTCTTTTAGTGTCGCCACTTTGCCACTGGGCCACAAGCCCATTTTATATTTTAAAACACAGATAATCATCTTTTAAGCCTTATCTTATCAAGCTTTCCACTAGAGTGTCCAAACAGAAAGTTCTAACTAAGACCTCGACCCAACCTTGAGCCCAATCAGAACCCCTTAAACACTCTAATCAACACATTATACGTAACACACAACAAATGCAAAGCCCCACAATTTCAGGATGTTACAACCTTATTCTAGGTATTTGAAGGACCTCAAGCGGGGTTTTTATCAGAAGCTTCAAATGGTCAAGAAAGTGAGTACTTGACTATGAAATCAACTAGAGCCTGGGCCTTGACTGCCTTCCGCGATAGATTTTCTAGCTTAAATTCACTTAGCTTGACACTTCATTTGATTATCCTTCCTGAAGTGTCGACCTTACCTAGGATGTCCTTAAGTAGTTGGTCAGATAAGGCCATGATTGGGTGATGATGGTCACTAAACTAACTATAATTACGGCAAAGGCAAGCACACCTATTGAACAATAGTATAGCTATGGTGAGTAGGGAATATCGTATCCACGAGGACTAAAAGTACTAGTAATTACCGTTTTTTCTATTATTTAGCCGATAAATTGAAGTGAATGTTTTTAATCTAAAATTGCTAATCTAATTTAACTACGAGCGGAAAAAAATGAAATGGGAAAATAATCGAATATAACCAAAG
Source organism: Gossypium australe (assembly GCA_005393395.2). Lineage (NCBI taxonomy): Eukaryota > Viridiplantae > Streptophyta > Magnoliopsida > Malvales > Malvaceae > Gossypium > Gossypium australe. Next base: position 95,049,868 of record CM016622.1, on the reverse strand, counting down.
AGAAAGACAATGCCCAGGAAAGAATCCACCTAGACTTCACCTATTATTCTAAATCTAAATTAAACGATTTATTCACTTGTGTCTTGATCCTTAGAAATCCCTAAATTATGTTAATATCTCTTTCGAGAGTAAGAACAACTGACTCTAGGTTGATTAATTGAAATCTCTTTCTAATTCAAACCCTTATTGTCGTATTAACTCGATCTATGGATTTCCCTATTAGATTCTCTAATCCGATAGATTTATGTCGTCCTATTTCTAGGATTGCATGAAACTCCTCTCAATTATACTAGATCTACTCTTAAACAAGGACTTTTGCTCCACTAAAATAAACACATTAAACATGAATTAATATCCTAAAAATATTAAAACACGAAATAAGCATACATAATTGAGAGCAAGAATCAAGTATTTATCATGTAAATCAAAAATCAAATAATAAGATTCATCATAGGTTTCATCTTCCCTAGGTATCTAGAGAATGCAGTTTATAATCTGGAATGGAAACATCTTAAAATTAGGATAACAATAAGGCATAAAGAAACTCAATAAAACTTCGAAGGAAATTAAATGGAGATCTTCAATCTTGAAGGAGATCCACTTCCGAGTTGATTTTGACGGCATTCTTCGAGTCTTTTCTTCGATCTTCTCTGAGTGCTCCCATAGATCATCTTCTAATTGATATTTATAGACTTTTGAATGCTCAGAAAGCCTAAAAATTGGGTTTTTCCGTGTGTTTTGGAAACAGGGTTCAATATTGACTAGGATGGCACATAGGCATGTGGCCATCCCATGTGGCTCACACGAGCGTGTGGCCAACCTGTGTGGAAATGCCCAGGCCATGTGGATTCTGAAAATAACTCTATTTGTCCCATTTTGGGTCGTTTTTTGCTCCTTTCGCTCCCAAATGCTCTCCTAAGTATAGAAACATAAATTTAAAGGATTAGGAGCATCTAATTCACTAATTTACATCATTAATCCTCCAAAAATGCATTAAGTGTAACACCCTAAACCCGGCCTAGAAGTCTAGACCGAATTTGGAATGCTACATTGATCACCGAAGTGATCTAAGGAAAATTTAACAAAAACTAGTTGTTCAACATTCCATTTCTGAAAATATTTATCTCAAAACAACCCAAAACGTTTAATCGTTAATAAATACCATTCGCAAACGTAAGAAAACATAATGTACGGACAAGGTTTAAAACAGTAATGGTACCACAGTATTATAAATCTTTACAGTCCAAACCAAATGTAAAAACTAGAAAACACAAACTGATCAATTGCTGTTCACAAAACTATCCGAGACCTCCGCGTACTGAGTCCAGCATCTAGAATCTAGAACTGTACCTAAAAAGGGGAAACAGAAGAGGGGGTGAGCTACACGAGCTCAGTGTGAGATCGAACCAGCTAAACTACAGAAGCAGAAATAGAGGACTAGAAGCAATTCAGAACCAGAACATATTTATAGACAGAGGACAGGTAAGCGAATTCACCCCAAACCAAACGTATTCCATATGTAACTCTACAGTCATATGGCCTAATCGGACACAGCAGTAGAAATTCTCAGTAGTTAAAACCTAGGCCTAAGCCTTTTCCAGAATCAGAATCAGTTTGGGCCTTAGCCCATCACACAAGGTTCTCTTACGCACAAGTGCCTTTCGGTCGAACTATACATTCAGACATTTCAAATATTTCAGTCAAACATCCAATCAAATTCAATCACCGTATCACGTTCAATCACAGTGTCAATCATATGCATATTAGTGCGAATGAGTTATAAAACAACCCACCTATCCAGCCAGCACACCACTCCGTACCACCAACACACCATGTGGGGATAAAATCAACCCACCCATCCCTACACTCTGAGTAGGACCTTGAAAAGCCGATCCAACCTTATACCCCCTATGATGTCATCCCGGGTTGCCCGACAATGATGATCATCAGCATTGTCCTCGATCCTCAGGGAATTGGGACTGCCCTCAACCCTCTGGGAATTGGGCTATTAGAATGCAGATAAACTGCCAAATCATAAATTACGCAGAAAAGCTAGCGTATAAGCTGTAACATGCAATACGGTAAACCGTGGTACAGACATGCAATATGAACTGCCAAATCAGATATTGGTATGTAGCGTAGCTAACGTACATGCAGTACAGTGCAAGGTGGTAATCCGCTATACCGATGAATTGCAGTAAAACTGCCAGATCAGATAGTGGTACGTAGCGTAGCTAACGTACATGCGGTACAGTGTAATGCGGTAATCCGCTATACCAATGAGTTGCAGTAAAACTGCCAGATCAGATCGTAAATCTCCATTCTCTTCAAAATCCCAACCCAAAATACTTTATATGCAGATGTATGTATGCAAATATATGTATGCATGTATGTGAATGCAGATACACCAATTCAGAATACAATTTCAAGTAGTCATTCAGAAGCAGTCACTTTCAGTCAGTCAATCAGTTACAGAAACATGCACACTTATGCACTTAGATTCAATATCTAACATAGCACACATTCACTTACAAGCAGTACATAATTCAAAGTCAGAATAGAATCGTCTTCACCCTCAGTAACCTTAGACGAGGGGTTGAAACACATAGTCTCACAACGGCATTCGACTTGCCCTAAATTCAGAATCTTGTGAGTTAGAGCCACACGTCTGTATGCTCCAGTTGTGTGGAGCAGTCTGGGCCGTGTGGGGATCCACACGCCCGTGTGAGGGGTGGCACACGCCCGTGTGACAGAGGCACACGCTCGTGTAAATAGGCCGTGTAACTCACTGTTCAATTTTGATAAAATCAAGTGCAGGGCAGACACGACCGTGTGAAGGTGTCACACGCCCGTGTGGCCATCAGACACGGCCGTCTGTCTCATAACACACACCCGTGTGGCATCCTTAAATTCCCAAATCAGTCACACGGCCATGTAGCCAGGCCATGTGACCACAAAACCCTAATACTCTATTCCCAATCTCACATGCCCGTGTGCCCGAGGGACACAGCCGTCTAAAAGTCGACAAAAATCCCAAATCAGCCACACGGCAGTGGGGCCAAGCCGTGTGGCACCCAATATGGCCCGAAAACCCTAATTCCCAAATCCACACGACCGTGCGCCTCGACACACGCCCGTGTGGCCATCGACGAGGTCACGAAACCTCTCTGAAACAACCCCGAAAACCCCGTTTAAGCTACAGAATAGTCCTTAACCCTTGCCCTATCAACATATATTAGAAAACAACGTTTTTCCTTCACTTTTAACATCTAAAAACTAAAAAACAACGGGGTTATTGTATAGTTACAAAAAGCCGAAGGAAAGGGATTTGCAACGCAAGATGGAAATCGATTTAAGAGTAAAATGTAGTAACTAGATTAGAATCCCACACCTGTTTTGACGGTGAAGAAGATGACTGAGGAGCGAAGTTCCAGAATCTACAAACCGCGACTGTTTTCAGAAGAAGAGAAAAGCACAGAGAGAATAAAACCAAGAAACGTCGAAAAAGAAAAGAAAAGAAAGATAATAAAAATAATAAATAAAAACAACATATATTCAACACATAATTTAGTAATTATAAATAATCATAATTATTAACTTAAAAGAAACAAAACAAAATAAAAAGGTTCTCACAAGGAATCGAACTTGAAACCCAGAGGTTCGCTAACACTCACTCCACCACTAGACCAGCAGGCCTATTCTTGTCACTAAATTGCACAACTGAACTTATGTGTGCAACCTCCTCGCTGTCGCTACACTAGAAACCCAGAACTTCTAGGCCCAAATTTCGGGGCGTTACATTAAGAATGGGATTAAAATATGTTAATTTTACAGCTTATCAAATATCCCCACACTTAAGCATTTGCTTGTCCTCAAGCAAAATCCTTAACTCACAGTTAAAATTAATCTTTCTCAACTCATAATTCTCATCAATGATGTTTCATCATAATTCACAAATAATCATACATTGATAATTAAACTAAAAGAGCACTAAAGGTTTAAACAATCCAAGTCAAACATTTTTAAAACATGAAATGTAACACCCCTAACCCGAGACCGTCGCCAGAATAGAGTTAAGAGGCATTACCAGACAATCAGAACGTTTCATTACTATTTTATGACACAAAGTCAAACATCAATCAAACATATTAAAACCTAAGTATATAGTCCCTTATTGAGGTCTTCGAGACTTTAAACACATGTTAGAAAAGGGTCGGGACTAAACCGGAACACATACAAAAATTCTCAGAAATTAAAACTTTTCAAAGTTTCAGGGGCTATACGCTCGTGTGGGCAGGCCGTGTGCCTCCCACGGCTGATAGACACCCCCGTGTGTCTTCCCCGTGGTCGAAACTGACTTTACTCCACGGCCACCAAGCACGCCCATGTACTCTTAACCAGGCACCAAGCACGTCTGTGTGCCAAGGCCGTGTACTCTTAACCAGCTACTGACTTAGCCCCACGGTCACTAGGCACGCCTGTGTGCCACAACCGTGTCACAAAATAGGCCATTTGCAAGGCCAATTTGCCACCCACACAAGGGTCAAACCTAAAACACATAAAAGCATAATTTTACACATAATTTGGCTACCAATTCCAAGTCAAGTGATCATCATATCATCACATACCATCTTATTACTAAACATGTCAACTTATAAACTAATTTGCGCAACTTAAACACGTTCAATCCCAAACACGATTCATCCTCAAATTCATTAGATCATACTAGCATCAAACTATCACTAAGTTTACCATTCATAAGACATTTTCATTACCAACAAACTATACTATAATATGCTTCATATATCAAAGCCATTCATGCTTAAAGCCATCATATAACTAGCCACATCACATGGCTATTTACACATCTCAAATATGATTCAAATATCTAGCCTATACATGCCATATTTCATCTATGTACATCTTTCCAAAAGTACCCAAAATATATTGCCGATAGTGTGATTGAGATGCTGACGATCCCCAGATCCGAGCTAGGTTTACTGACACTACAAAGCAGAGAAACAAATCCCACAGTAAGCTTTCCAAAGCTTAGTAAGTTCGAAATACAATACAATTATCTCATCAATTCAAATCAATGTATATAATAACCATCACATATATCAATTCTCTCATATTCATACCATATCATCCATAACTAAAATACTCATTCATCCATTCATAGCTTTATCTATAAACTCATCAACCACAAAGGTTCAATACATACCTTAGCTAACACATAGTTATTCAATTTCCAAGCTACTCAATGCTCGATATTACATGTCGATCATCCTCTGATATTCTTTCAATTTAATCCCACACTCAGTGCCATATACATGTTCGAAGCATATTCGTCATCGCACACTTAGTGCCTATTCTTTCAATCGACTTATCTCAGTATCGTACACACAGTGCCAAATCTATATTCTGAAGCTTTCATAACATCGCACATACAGTGCTATTCATTTCTGTTTCAATTTCAATTTCGCACACTTAGTGCCATCAATAAAATCTTGCACATAGCATCGAAATTCTCATAATTATATACATATTCATTTCGTAATACTAAAACATATCTTAATAACATGTATTATATCCGAACTTACCTCTAACGTCGAACTATCGAAATGGTCGACTTTATCTTTGCCTCGATCTTGATCCGAACCTCTCTTTCCTTGGTCTATACACATTCAAATTCAATCCGTTCAATCACAATTTCATTCAATTTAGTCCACACAAACTTATTTAGGGCATTTTACAAAATAACCCTCACATTTTCACAATTCGACAATTTAGTCCCTATTTCACAAAATCATCAAATACACAAATTTTAAAACACATATGCTAGCCGAATTCTTTCCATGCTAACACAAGCTCATACATTTCATTTATTTCACAATTTAACCCTTCAATTTCTCATTTTCTCAATTAAGCCAAAAATACTCAATTTCACTAAAAATCTCAATACAAACTATGTTAATCCAACACCAAGTTTTCATATTTCACTATCAACTAACACATAGCTCAATTATTCATCAATGGCTCATCACGAAAACATCATCAATTCGTAAAATTAAAACATGGGTTAGCTGGAGCACGAAGCAACAATTACAAAAACGTAGAACTTATAAAAAACAGATCAAAAACACATACCCGATTTTGAATTACACCAAGGCTGAATGTCATAAAGCTTAAAACCCCTTTCTTATTCTTGTTTTTCGTTGGAAACAAAGATGAACATGAAAAGAAATGCCACTAATTCATGTTTTTATTATAACCTTATAATATCATATAAAATATAAATTTTAACTTATCATTTTAACATATAAAAACATATATGTTATCATTATGCCGTCCACTATACTCAATTATGGTCAAATTGCATCATAAGTCCTCCTCATTATAAAGACAGCCACAATTAGGTAGTTATAAATCAGCACACAGCTTTTATACCTTTCTTTTAATTCGGCACACAATTGATAAAATTATCACATAGAATTTTCACACAGACTATGTCACATGGATTCAACACTAAAGATAACATTAAAATATTATTTCGACCTCGAATTTGTGGTCTCGAAACCACTGTTCTGACTAGGGTCTAAACTGGGCTGTTACATGAAAACATATGTATTTCCCCTTACCTAAGTAATTACCTTTAATTCAAAATTGACAAGAATCGACATCCTCACTAAAAATTCACTCAAATCACTCAAAGTGTTTAAGGTTCAAGAATAAGCACTCAATAGTAAAATATGAAAAGTCATTACCATAGGCTTGCATGAAAATCAAATCTCCACCACTATAAAATGAGATGATACACAAATCAAAAGGTTTTAAAGAGGTTGTAATGGGCTTAGGTTAAAGGTGTGGAGAAAGACTGAAAAAGATGGTTAAAATCGAGATCGAATTGATATATTACCAAACTAGAAAAATAAACAAATGTTGAATTAAAAACAATTACATCAATCGAAAACTGTTCAAGAATAACACGAGCTTCTTCTCAAAATATGAATTTAACTGTTCAAGTTAACATAGAACTAAATAATAATCAATATATATGTATTTTTTATACTTTTTTTTACAATAAGAAATAATTTAGCAAATTAAACAAAAGAGCTTAATTAGGCAATTAACCAAATCAAATCTTGATAAAAAAGGAGTCAATAAAATCAGAAAAATTCTTAACGAGCAAAAAATGAGTTATTGGTTAACATTAATAGGTAAATCAAGAAACGGTGTATTAGGCTCAATGGGGTTCACTAAGGGTTAATTATGTAGGTAGGCTTTTTATGAGATAAGCGGGTTAAAACCTAAGTGCCTTTATCATCTCAGTATATCAAACCAAAGTTATGGTCTTGACATGTATGATCAACGCAAGTTCTAGAATAACAAATCAAATTGACACACTCATAACCAATAATAAAATGAGCAAGAAAACTGTATGCTCTAAAGGCTCAAAATCTCACAAAAAATTATGGTTTTTGATGTCAAACTTGTAAATTTAAAATTTCAAGATAATACCTCAATTCAAGGAAATAACCTAAAATTTTTAATTTTGAAAATAAACTTATCATGCTTGATACTCTTATGTCTTAAAGTTTAAAACAACCAATGCACAAATATCTATAAATTTAATCCAAAACACATCAATAAAAATCACAAATCGATAAAAATTCCTTCTAATAGAAGTATGAGAAAATTACTTAAACACAAGACATAATTCAAGCATTTTCTAATAATTATATAAATAACCTCCCCACACTTAAGATGTACATTGCCCTCAATGTACAAACATATATAATCACAATATAAACAGAATATCATAAGAGGGAGAAAACTGAAACTGTCTTGAATATTGGATGAAATCCCCAGAATAGTGAAAATCGAAATTGTAGTCAAATCTAAATGTAACGCATGATTCCAAGCAAACTAATAAACACAGATAATAGAGAAGATTAAGGGGTTATAACTCGATTAGAAACAACCATAAAAATATATTTCAAAAGATAATAATTAAAATAAGTTTAGGAAAATAAAAAAAAGCAACTAAAACAAAATTAAAAAGAAAGATAAATAAAAAATAAAAAAAATAAATTCAATGATACCAATAAACTTAAAGGTAATTGTAATAATAATAGTAAAAAATACTAAAAATAATAGAAATAGCAGAAAAAGTAAAATAAATTTAAAATCTAAGTATAAGAATAATAAATAAATAATTAGTAAAATAAAAATAAATAATATAACAAATAATAAAAATAAAATAAAAGGGGTGGCTTAGTTGGGGAAGAAGAAAAAGACAAATTGAGAAAGGAATTCTAGGGTTTGAGCCACACAGTCGTGTGGAATATTTTCAGCCCTTGTGCAATTAAAAGTTAACCTAGATTCCACATAGCCATGGACACGCTCATGTGTCCAGGCCGTGTGTAATCTCCTTCACTTCTCCTATGCCCGTGTGGACTCCCACATGTCTGTGTGGCTCGGCCGTGTCTCTCACACGGCCATGTGCCCTGCCGTTAACTCTCTGACTTGATTTAAAATTGAAAAAATTAGCTCCAAGTTTCACATGGCCTAGGACACACCCATGTGTCCAGGACATGTGTGTTTTCCTTTGCTTCTCCCACGCCTATGTGAGATCCGACACACCCATATGGCCAGGCGGTGTAACTCATTGTCGATTACCCTATTTCACACACGACCTGCGACATGCCCATGTGTCTAGGCCATGTGTTCCCACACGCCCATGTGTCCAGGCCGTGTGGGTAAAAAATACACTTTTTTTAAGATTTTAAATTAGCATGCAATGGAATTAAAAGCATTAGCAAAAGTTAAACATTCGGGTTGCCTCCCGAGAAGTGCTTATTTAAAGTCTAAGTTTGACTTACCTCATATTCGCATGGTCACGGTGGTTCACGGAGTCGAAACTCCTCTTTTCGTTATCAATTCTATTATCAAAATAAATATTAAGTCGAGTACTATTTACCTTAAATGTGCCAAATTCATAATAAGTTACCTCGACTATACCGAATGGGAAGACATTTAGTACCGTAAAGGGATTTGATCCGTTTGCATCAAGCTCCGAAGTGGTAATTCGAGGATTTGTTTTATCTAGAAGTACCTTGTCTTGAACCTTAAATTGGTTCATTCCATACACATGCTCATTATGCCATTATTTTGGCTCTACATCGTGTATTCTTGGTTTCTCCTTGACATGTATCCTTCATTTGTCTAGTTCATCGATTTGTAACATTCGTTCTTCATGAGTGGTTCTGTTTTTGTCGCATAGGATGGAACGTGGCTCTATCACGTTTTTCCAAGAGGTTTCATGTAATGAAGTTTGAGCCACAAGGTTACTCATATTAACAGAACTTGTATAATCATCTCGATCACTAGATATCTTAACAGAATCACGAGCTTGGAGTGTAATCGTGTCATCACCTACACGAAGTATTAATTCACCTATACCAACATCAATAATAGTTCTAACAATTGCTAAAGAGGGCTGACCTAGAATCAAAGGTACGTCACTATCTTCATTCATGTCTAAAACAACAAAATCAACTGGGAATATGTATTTATCAATTTTGACAAGAACATCTTCAATAATACCCCTAAGAAATCTAATGGTTCTATCTGGTAATTGAATACTCATCCTAATTTGTTTGAGTTTCCCAAGACCTAATTGCTTAAACATTTTATAGGGCATGACATTAATACTAGCCCCTAAATCAGCCAAATCATTATTAACATTTAAGCTACCAATTAAAAAAGGAATAGTAAAACTCCCTGGATCTTTCAATTTGTTGGGTAGTTTATTTTACAAAATGGCTAAGCAGACTGCATTTAGCTCCACATCGGACGAATCATCTAACTTACGTTTGTTTGCTAAAAGCTCCTTTAAAAATTTAACGAAATTGGGCATCAGCAAAAGAGCTTCAATAAACAATTAGTTAATATGCAATTTTTTCATAAGTTTAAGAAATTTACCAAATTATTCATTCATGTGGTCTTTCTTTGTTGCATTAGGATATTGCACACGAGGTTTATATTCCTCACCGGCTAGATTTTGTTCATTCTGGCTTACCTTAACCTTATTGTTACTGACTACAATTTCCTGCATCGGTTTTGGTTCAGATTCAACTAACCCTACTTTATCTTGCACAGTAATTGCATGAAGTTGCTCTCTTAGATTAGTTTCGGTATTGTTAAGCAAACTACCTTGTGGTCGTTCTGAAATCAACTTCACAAGTTGGTCGATTTGATTCTCGAGTCCTTGAATCGACATTTGTTGATTCTTAAGTGTTGTCTCAGTGTTTTGAAAGCGGGTTTCTGACACCCAGATAAACTTCGTCAACATCTCCTTGAGATTCAGCTTCTTCTCTTGCTGGTAAGGTTGTTATTGGAAGCCTGGAGGGGGTTGTGCTCTTTGATTTCCTTGACCACCCCAAGAGAAATTGGGATGGTTCTTCCAACCTACATTATAGGTGTTACTGTAAGGATTATTTTGAGGCCTAGAATTATTACCCATATAGTTGATTTGTTTGTTCTCTGTGCTAGGACCGTAGGGTGAATATTCTGGATTGTTCATTCCTCCTCCATTCGTATCGCACTGCATAACCGTATGTACTTGCATAGAACCAAATTAACCATCAATTTTTTTAAAAGTTCTACCTGATTCGATAACATGGTGACCGCATCTAAATTAAAAACATCGGCTGCTTCCATCGACTTTGTCCTTATGACTTGCCACTAATAATTATTCAGTGCCATCTCCTCTATAAACTCATACGCCACTTTAGGTGTTTTATTGTTCAAAGTACCACCGGCTGCTGCATCGATCAACTACCTAGTTGAGGGGATCAAACCGTTGTAGAAGGTTTGAACCTGTAGCCATAGAGGTAACCCATGGTGAGGGCACTATCTCAATAAGTCATTATACCTCTCCCATGCATCATATAGAGTCTCTAAGTCGATCTGAACGAAGGAAGAGATATCATTCCTTAACTTGGCTGAAGAGATATCATTCCTTAACTTGGCTATCTTAGCAGGTGGGAAATACTTCAGCATGAATTTTTCAGTCATTGGATCCTATGTGGTAATGGAACCTCGAGGTAAATAATTTAACCATTGTTTGGCTTTGTTCCTCAATGAGAAAGGAAACAACCGTAATCGAATAGCGTCGTCAGAAATGCCATTTATCTTGAAAGTATCACTGACTTCCAGAAAATTAGCCAAATGAGTATTTGGATCTTCGCCTTGCAAGCCATCGAACTGAACAAATTATTGTACCATCTGAATAGTATTCAGCTTCAATTCGAAATTATTCGCAGCAATGGTACGTCTCACAATACTCGATTTAGCCCCAGTTAGAGTGGTTTTGGCATAATCGTACATAGTATGAGAAGCAAGATTTTGATTTGCAGGATTCACAGATTTGCAGCAACTGCAGGAGGTAGCTGATTATTCTGATTATCACCCATCTCCTCAGTAATAATAATAACGTCCTCTTGCTCATCTACTATGCTCTGTCGACTCTGCCTTACTTCTCTACGATTTCTGCGGGTTGTACTCTCAAATTCGTTGTCAAATAATAGTGGTCCCAACGGGTTTCTTCTAGTCATAAACTAAAAGAACCTGCCAGAAGAAAATAAAAGAAAAATTAGAAAACAAAAATTAAACTAAAAACAAAAAATAAAATGCAATAAAAATATATGGCTAAATTAATGAAAATCAAGTGTTCCTAATATTTTAGTCCCCATCAACGGCGCCAAAAACTTGGTCACTAAACTAACTATAATTATGACAAAGGCAAGCGCACCTATCGAACAATAGTATAGCTATGGTGAGTAGGGAATATCGTATCCATGAGGACTAAAAGTACTAGTAATTACCTTTTTCTATTATTTAGCCGATAAATTGAAGTGAATGTTTTTAATCTAAAATTACTAATCTAATTTAACTACGAGCGCAACAGAAAATGAAATGGGAAAATAATTGAAGATAACCAAAGAGAAAGACAATACCCAGGAAAGAATCCACCTAGACTTCACCTATTATTCTGAATCTAAATTAAACGATTTATTCACTTGTGTCTTGATCCGTAGAAATCCCTAAATTATGCTAATATCTATTTCGAGGAGTAAGAACAACTGACTCTAGGTTGATTAATTGAAATCTTTTTCTAATTAAAACCCCTATTGTTGTATTAACTCGATCTATGGATTCCCCAATTATATTTAAATCTAATCCGGTAGATTTATGTAGTCCTAATTCTAGGATTGCATGCAACTCCACTCAATTATGCTAGATCTACTCTTAAATAAGGACTTTTGCTCCACTGAAATAAGCACATTAAACATGAATTAATATCCTAAAAATATTAAAACACGAAATAAGCATACATAATTGAGAACATGAATCAAGTATTTACCATGTTAATCAGAAATCAAATAATAAGATTCATCATAGGTTTCATCTTCCCTAGGTATCTAGGGAATTTAGTTCATAATCTGGAATGGAAACATCTCAAAATTAGGATAACAACAAGACAAACTCAATAAAACTTCGAAGGAAATTAAATGGAGATCTTCAATCTTGAAGGTGATCCGCTTCTGAGTTGATTCCGATGGCGTTCTTCGAGTCTTTTCTTCGATCTTCTCTAAGTGCTCCCTTAGATCTTCTTCTAATTTATAGTTATAGACTTTAGAATGCTCAGAAAGCCTAAAAATTGGGTTTTTCTGTGTGTTTGGGAAACAGGGTGTGATATCGACATGGGTTGGCACATAGGGGTGTGACCAGCCCGTATGAAAATGCCGAGGCCGTGTGGATCCTAAAAATAGCTCCATTTGTCTGATTTTTTCATATTTTTCGCTCATTTCACTCCCAAATACTCTCCTAGGTATAGAAACATGAATTTAAAGGATTAGAAGCATCAAAATCACTAATTTACATTATTAATCCTCCAAAAATACATTAAGAATGGGATTAAAATATGTTACTTTTACAGCTTATCAAGTGATCTTGAAAATAATAACAAAGTTTTCTTGCAACCATTACCGCGGTAAAGACAATCTTTTCTACTCGGGAGTAGTTCAGCTCTTCGTCTTGCAAAACCCTACTAACATAATAAATTGGGGTGCTATTGTCCACCGATTTCCTTGACCAATATAGCTGCTATTGTTTCGTCAGAAGTAATAATATACACATATACTAAGTCACCAAGGGAGATGCTAGAAGCGAATAGGTACTCAGGTACTGCTTTAACTGTTCAAAAGTTTGTTAACATTTTCCTATCCACTAGAAGGGACCTTTTAATGCTTTGAAGAATGGTAGGCATCTGTTAATAATCTTCAAAACAAACTTTTTGATGGATACAATTCATTTGGTTAACAATTGAATTTTGTTGGGCTTCTACGGAGGGGTCATTTCTAAAACGGCCTTGACTTCTTTCAGATTCGCTTTGATCCTCCTACTGGATATCATGAAACCTAAGAATTTCCAAAATTTACCCCAAAAGTGAACTTTCTCGGATTGGGCTCCATGTTGTATTTTCTTAATACCGTGAATACCTTCTAGAGGTCATTGACAGGCTATTCCATGTGACATTTTTGACAAGCATCTCGCCTATGTACAGTTCCATACATCTCCCTATTTGGTTTTGAAATAACTTGCTCGCCAATTGTCAATATGTCACATCCCAAAAATCATGTTAGTAGAATCGAGTTAGTGAACCAGATATTCGATATGAATATGGGAATTAGGATAAAAATGATTATTAAAATTAAATAAAATATTATAAAAATAATCGGGTTTAAAAATTTAGATTGGGGAACTAGGATTAAGTGTTTGGTTATTAATTATTTTAAAAAGGATTTTAAAAAATGAAACCGGATTCGAAAATAATTAAGAAAAGGGTGATTTTAATTCAAATAAGGATTGATTTGGAAGAGGATAAAAACTGAAAGTTTTTCAAAGGCAAGTTTCCCTAAATTTAAAAATTTCTTTTCCTCCCCTTACCTATTTAAACAACCCCATGTCTCTTCCTTTTCTTTTCATCAATTCATTTGAAATTTCTTTCAAATCCAAATCAAAGCTTTTTCTCTCAAATTAGCAAAACCCTAATGATTTTCCTACCTTCCAAACACCTAATCATCCTCCAATTTTAAAGAAAATCCTTGTTTCCATCATCAATTTCTTCATTTCTCTTCAAAAAATTTTCATCGAATTAGATCTACAACTCGTCATTCTTTTCAAATTGAGGTAATATTCTAATTTCTAATGATCAAACTAAGCTTGTTGTTTTTGTAGTTCAAGATTTAATCAACTGCGGTCAAATTTACATAGATATAAAGTTTTGAATTGAAATTTAGCTTAAAAATGGTGAAATCTGAAATTCTAAGTTAAATCACAGGTTTTAAATTATTTCAACTTGTTTTGGACTAATTATAAGGTTTGTAAACTTAATTTTATAGATCGTTAAAGGATTTTTAAGAATTACTAGTTTTCGCTCTTTTAGTATTCATGATTGATCAATTTTCAGGAAAAGTTAGATCAGTGATTAGGTGTTTTTGATGGCTCTGCTCTAATATGATAAATTAGATGTTTAAAATCATGTTTAGTGATTAGAAACGATGAATTGAACAAGGAAATCACTTATTTCAGTTAAGTAGTTAAGTTTTTGGCATTAAGAGGGGAGAGCATATATCTGTGTGTTTGATGTTGTTGAATGTGCTTAAAGCTATAAATGATGAGTTTGTTATGTGTTTGATGTGTACGTAAAGTGCCAGATTCAATTGGAGCCTCTACGAGCAAAGCAAATGGCAAGAAAAATCTTGTTTAAACTTTTGACTTTCAAGAAAAAGCTAAATCGGTGAGTCATCTGGTGTGTTGCATGTAAGCACGATTCTTCGTGTTAATCGGGAGCATAGGTTAGCCTAATCACCTATCATAAGTTCCAAGTGTAAGTGTTCTTACTTGAACTTATGATATTTTGTAAATAATGCTTAAGTGTGATAAGATGTGCATATGATGAGCTAATATGATGATATGTTATAGGATTATGTTAGAATATGACTTGTTATTTGCTGGTTTTATGCACATATCTGAGATTATAGTGATTGTGGCTCAATGAGCAATGTGATAGCTATGTGATCATGATTAACATTGATAACTCTTGAAAAGAGTTATATTTCATGCATTTAGACCTAGCTAATTGCTTGTACTTAGGTACATTTAGTTGCATTTTAGGAAATTTCATTTGCATTTTCATCATTTCATTAGGTGCTTGGACTGGGTTTAAATATTAGATACTTTTAATTGATTGTGGTAGGGCTATGTTTGGTGGTTTGGCAGGTGCAGATTGAGGAACGAGAAATAAAGGAGTGAAGGTTTGTCAGGGCAAAAGGTTGGACATTTTGTCAGCACGGATGTCGTGGCAATTCCAAGAAGACCGAGTCAACACTCAACGCATACCAGTTTCAACCCAACTGTATTTGTACCAGAAAAATCTGCCTAAAAAGAGGAGAAAATAATCTTAGGTTGTTGGTTTTTATCTTAGAAAAAAGAATTTTAAAAAGGAGAAGATAATATTGGGTTGTTTAAAAAAGAATTTAAAAAGAGGAGAAGATAAACATGGGTTATTGGATTTACCATAGGAAAAAAGCTATAAAAATTCAAAAAAAGGGAAACCTTAAACAATGAATAAAAAGGGAAGAGATCCTTAGGCAAAAATAGATGGTAGCGGCTGAGTAGAGACGGAAAGAGGAAGACGAAAGTAGTCCCTCTCAGCCATCGCAGGACATTGTGCTACTAAAGTGTGAATTGGACACGCGAAAGCTGTCTTCCCATAGTCTTCCTTATTTCTTAATTTTTTTTCTTCCGTGAATTGAATGATGAAAATGGTGTTGGATGTTAGTTTGGTTTTGAATTTTCTGTGCCAACCCATGAGCTAAATTCCATCGAGTTGGGATTACATTATGAAACTTTTATTTTCTTTAATGGTTGAAGCATATATCTGAATCAATTTACCGTTTCATTCAATTGTTTTATTTCTAAGTTGTATTCGTGCAATCCCTAGACATAGATGACTATTTCGCATGCCCATAAACTAAATCTAATTCTAAAAAGGTTAGATTAGGTGGATTGATATTGAATGATATGAGTAAGTACCCAACCGATACTTGCAATAGACTCTAGACATAGAGCAACATTCATACAGAAGGAAAATAGTGCAGGGTACCATATGAAAAGCCCACAAACACAGGCAAGGTAACTTAAGGTTTTTGCTCTCGAAAGAATTCGACCATTTTAGAACTCTTTTGAGCAGTAAACTGAGTATGATTTTGCTAAGGCATTATTGGCAGTAAGGGTAGATTCTTAGTAATCCCGACCTTCTAAATCAACATCGTATGTCCTTTATTCTTTGCCATAGTATCTTTGCCACATCATTATTAGTTATTTATTTGTTCATTTACATAATATTTCTGTAATAATTCTCATAATTGCCATTACATTTCTACTTTTGTTTTGCCATAGAATTTCCAAGTATTCATTAATTCCGCATATTGCATACATCACTATTCCTTTAATTGTCACTGCATACTTATTATTGTTTTTTCCATAGCATTAATAACACTATATTACAATAACTTGACCACTTTTTTGCCTCAATCTGATCTTCGTGGGAACGATACTCACTCATCACTTTATTACTTGATTCGACGTGTATACTTGCACACGCGACAACATGATATGTGGAAAGTTGCATAAATCAGTAAATAAATGTGTAAAATGGATATGATGGCCTTGTGATCTCTTGAAATCATTGGATATAATTGGTAAGCCATAGGATTTTATTACTCATATATGTGTTTTAATATTGGGACATGTTGGAGGGATAAGAGAATGTTGAGCTAAGCTCTATTTATTGGGACATGTTGGTGTGTTGGAGAATGTTAGATTATTGCTACACTTATTTGAGACATGTTAGACTCTTTGAGTCATTGGTTTGATGAAGATTGATGTATTCGATATGTTGTATTTCCATACATATTTCATAATCACAACATGCCAATGTATCAATATGATTCAATGATTCATGATTATAAGTGTACTTGTTATTAGTATGCTTTCTATTAGCCTTTGATATTGTGGTTTATTGTGGTATCTTTGAGCACTCACTAAACTTGGTTAAGATCACACTCTTAAATGATTATTTAGCAGAGAAATAGATTGAGTGAGGAGGATGAGTGAGCAAGCAAGTGATCCATCCAAGGCTATTGATTTGTTTACGTGAAGTGGTTTTTTTTTCAACAACCAAAAATAAAGGTAATGTGGGACTATATATATTGAAGTGATTAGACTTCATTTTGTTTCTGGTTTGTAAATGGACTTTTATGTACTGTTTAAGGATTTTTATATTTGGTTTATGATGGTTTGATTGCTTTGGAATGATGGTTGAACAATGCTTGATATTGGCTAAAGTGGTATGATGAATGGTATGCATGTATCTTGGTGAAATACTGTTGTAGGTTCTCAATTTGTATGTTGGATGTTTGGAAAAGTTTAGAATGACCATTTGGTATGAAATGAACCTATACTACACTTGGAAATGCATGAAATACAAATTTTGTGTGTTGAGTAATTGATATGTGATTTTAGGTATGCATGCTAGCATGGCCATTTACTTAGGATGTCAAATTGTGATAATGAACGTTCTAGTGCAATTGAGCATGTTTTGAATGATCTACGTATGCTATTTGATGTGTTAAGATAGAGAATTTGGCCTGAAAACACGAAATGGTATGTTTAGTTTTGGTTCAAAATGTCAATTGCAAGATGCCCTCTTTTACGTTTTCATGACAAATGGGCTTTTCCAAAGCACGTCGCGACGTGAGCATTCACGTCGTCATGACGTGACTCACTATGTGTTTTTGACATGTTTTTGTTATTTTTTTATTTGAGTCCTGATTTTTATGCAATGTAATTGGATTCCTTACATGTTATGAAATGCTACGAAAATTTGCATGATTAAGTTTTATACGTTTAATTTCATAAATCTACTTTCAGTTTTGCAAAAATAGTTTTTGATTTTTTTTTCAAATTTACGCTTTAGTCCTTAAACCTTTGTTTTAAAATTAAATCAGTTTTACTTATCAGTTTTAGCTAATTCTTTCAAATATTGTTTACCTAAAATGTTTTGAATTAAATGTATGTTTAATATATTGTTTTATGCTAGTTTTGTATAGTTATTGCAAACTGAGATTTCACCCCTGATGGTTACTCTAATGATTCTTGCTAGATATGCATGATTTTAGGGTTTGAATGTTACCTTTAATTATTAAACTGATTATTGTGCTTGTATATATTGTGATGTGACTGGTGGTCGGTAGTATGGTCACGTAAGTGACTAGTATGACATTCAGGATTTGGTTTGGACCGTCCCAACTAGGTTGAGGCGCCACACAATAGGTAGCTCTCGGTTCTTTAGACTGAAAGACATCATCTTGTAGCAAAACATATTGTCTGTAATGAAGTTTTCTTCTCTTGGTTTTCTTCAACCATAAATATCTACTTGTAGCTCGAAAAGGTATCCATGAGGCTCATATATTGGTTGCTTGTAAAAAACTCCACCAATCGGTCTATGAAAGAGAGCAAAAAGTTTTCTCTTGGTTTTCTTCAACAATAAATATCTAATTTGCTATCTGTTTTCGCATTTGGTACCATTACCATATTGGAAACCCAATAAGGGTATGTAACCTCTCAAATGGGACCTGTAGCTAGCAGTTTCTTTACTTCTTCTTATGTATTCGTAACCTTCTCCTCAAAAAATTTTCTCTTCTTTTTTTTACTGCTTGTATACCAGGATCCACCCCAAGGGAATGTCAAATGACAAACAAGTGGATTCCTGGCTTCTTTGTCGCAGACCAAGAGAAGACATCATGACATTCCATCAAAAAGGAACTTAAGGATTCTTTCTCTTCATACAAGAAGGGTGGAAACAATTTAGGTAACCTTCTCTGGGTCCTTCCAATACAGGCAGATGGATTACATTGCTTCTGCTAGTTTTGCATTAGGAAGTTAGGTATTTGGTCTAGCTTCAAAGCTTTCCAAATCAATTATCGACCTTCTAATGACATTGACCCCCATTAAAAGATAAAGATGTGAAATGCAATAAGTCAGAGAGAGGTAAGGAGGGTTGATCTTTCCCTATGAGTTGTAGGGAGACAATATGACACTATTGGACTATCTTCTGCCGACTTCTATATATAACTCACCTGTGCAGGTAGGGAACTTGGTTGTCATGAAAAAAGTAACCACCATCATTTTACTCATCCTCATGATTGGCCTTCCAAATATGATATTTTAGGCTACCGAATGGTCAACTACTAAAAATCCCACCATTTCAATAATGGTGTGCTCACTATGACCAAGGACTACAGATATAGCAATGGACCCTCTAACCATAATGGGTTGATTCACAAAGGCAAACTGGAATTTTTTATTTGAGTTAGATCTTTAAGGCCCATCGAATAGAACGCTTTGGCTGTCAAAGTATCAACCAAGTTGTACGTGTCTACCAGGATTCTTCTAACTTAAAAAGAAGAGATTTTAGCTGAAACTACCAAAGAATCTCTGCTGTAACATCCTGAAATTGTGGGGCTATGCATTTAATGTGTGGTTATGTTCAATGTGAGTGTTAGGGGTCCAGAATGGGCTCAGGGTTGGGCAGAGGCCTTAATTGAACTTTCTGTTTGGACACTCTAGTGGAAAGCCTGGTAAGATAGGGCTTAAAAGATGTTATCTGTGTTTTAAAATACAAATGGGCTTGTGGCCCAGTGGCAAAGTGGCTCCACTTAAAAGCAGGGAAGTGGCGTCAACTGAGGAGGCCCAAATTCAAGTTGCATGAAGCCCAACTATTTTAATTAAAATTGGCATTAGGGTTTTATTCTCCCATCCTCTTCTTTATTTTTGGCATTTAAGGTTTTCATCTTCTCTATTTTCCTCCTTTTCTAAATAAAAGCCGAAACTTTATAGATCTCTTGAGATCATCTTTTCTTTTTGACCTTCTCAAAAGCCAAAACTTCATAGATCCCTTGAGATCATCTTTTCTTTTTGACATTCTCAAAAGCCGAAACTTTATAGATCTCTTGAGATCATCTTTTCTTTTTTATCTTCTCAAAAGCCGAAATCTTTTAGGAGTTGCCGAATTCTATGTAAAAGTAGGTGTCGATTTCTTCTGATCTATTCTTTTTCTCTTTCGATTTTTAGAAGACAAAGCCGAAAGGCTAATGGATTGTTGGTTTTTTGTGTTTACGTGTTGGGCGACATTCGGGAATTGAAGTAGATCGCTTAGATCTAAAAGCCTGAACCGTTAGTCTCTGAACCTCATATCTCTCTTTTCGGGATTTCAAGGTAAAGGGTTCTCTTTAGATTCTCTTTAGATTCTCTTTAGATTCGCTATCGTAATTGTGATCTTAACCATATGTTATGATAAGGTCTTTTAATGGAATCATATAATCAGGCGAAGGAGGGGATTGTGTAACACCCCAAACCCGGCCCATTCACTCCGACCGAATTTGGAATGCCACTGCAGAACACGTTCGAAAGATATTCTTACTTAAGAGTAAAACCGTTAAAAATTTGTTTCCTTGAATAAAACATTTTCGTGACTTGAAATATTCTAAGTAAAAATTAAATTATTATGAAAACATCGGATTCAAAACTTTATCATACCTACTTAGGAAAATAAAATCATTTGCGATCAACATTTAAATTATCAATCGTAATAGAACATAATAATAAAGATACTTAATAAAAATACTTAAATACTTTAATGGGCCTTTTTACATTAAACACTTAATCAAAATGCTGAAAATATAGATACTTAATGTTAAAAAGCATAAGATAATGAAAACAACTTCTTCTGCATGGGCCACCTCTATCCTCTCCAACCCGGTCCGAGCATCAAGCATCACCTGAAAGGTTTAGTAAAAATTGGGTGAGTCACACGGACTCAGTGCATAGTTAGTACACATGTCCCCACATATGGGCTTGACCCATATCCACACAGTCCATACACATGAATATGCAATTATGAAGCCCAACCCATCCTAAGTCCATCCGTTACTCCTACCTTAGCAGACTCCCTGCTCAAGGCCGTGGCTAATCCACCGATCACGTAGTGATCCACACATCTTACCTCGGCAGACTTACTGCTCAAGGCCGTGGCCAAGCCACCGATCCCATAGGGATCCCACATATCAATCAGTCCACGGTGATGCACACAGCTATCAACTGCCGAGGTGGGCACTTAGCCAACACCTCCCTTGATGAAGCACATAGCTAACATCAAGCGCTAATGTAGCACGAGGCTAGCATTAGACCACGCACATAGCGTACACCCTTTCCTCCAATAGTCACATCCCATGTCCCATGCATATATATATGTACCATGGCAACATATTACTCGAAACAAATATACATCACATGCCATCACATTTTTATACATTCATCAATAATCATTTAATATTGCAAGTCACTGAAAGGTTAATACCATAACCACTAACCTGATTATTCGAACACCCACCTTGGGTATCCACAATCCTAGCCCTTATTTCGGCTAACATGTACAACATATACAATTACATAAAACACATATAACAAGCAAGAGAACAGTGCGATAACTACGCACTTGATTATAGCGAGATCCTGATCTATTGAATCTAACACAAACTAAAATCCCGAACTTGTCCTATTGCTGTCGATTAGCCCCTAATCCATCATGGACAGAATCGGTTAGCCACTTCAATACCAAAATGGCCTAAGGCCGAATGTCAACAACCACTTACCTTGCTGAAACCCGAGAACTGATACTAGATCTTTGAGTAGTCGAAATCCCTACATATACCATATGTTAAAATTGGCTAGCACAAAAATCCATGAATAATGGCCCTTGATTGTCGAATGGTGCATACTACCATACCTTGATGTTCAAAATCCCGAAGCTTCTCCTTTAATGCTCCTTCACGTTGGCACATGCAAAAGAAACACATGTCATGCCACTTGCCTTTCGAAAACCCTACTAAAGCATTGTTAGACTTGGTTTCAACTTAGAACTTGTGATAGTGGCCCTTTTTGCCGAACTACACTACTTACCTTGAATATTTCGAACCCCGAAAGAATCCTTTTATGCTCCTTGGTGTTGGCACTATACAAGCACCCACAGAGAATCGGCTTCTAGATCCCAAAGAGAAGAATTTCGGTACTTTAAGGGTGAAGAAGGAAAACACAAAAGTGGAGGGAGTTCAATGCTTAAAAGATTCGGCCATGATGTTTCTTTAAGGTAGAAAAGAGGAACAGAGGTTACGAGATTCGGCTACCACCCTAGTTGCAAAAATAGGGCATTCGATCAAATAAGAAAAGATATAGAATCAAGGTTAAAAGAAGAAAAGAATAAGAAGGGAGGGTGAGAAGAAATTCGACAAGGCATTAAAGGAAAAAGAAAAAGATTAATGCTCTTCAACTAAAATTCGGCACACACACACCTTAACACTCTTCAAAGCCGAAAAGGACACCAAGAGAGTCCCTTGGCCGGCCACTTCTCATCCCCCCTCTCAAAGTCCCTCTTTTGACCATGCACAACATGGGAAGAAAGAAAGAAAAGCAAAACAAAGAGTTTGGCACCTCCCTAGCTACTAGAAAACCGACCAACAAGCTCCCAAACCCCATGCTTCATTCGGCCATGCTTTGCTACCCCCAAGGCCGCCCATGCTCCTCTCCCCACGCCAAGACCCATCCATTTGAAAATTAAACATTGTTTAATCGTAGCTCCCATTACTACCAGAATAATAATAATAATAATAATAATAATAATAATAATAATAATAATAATAATAATAATAATAATAATAATATAACCATTACCCCATCTTCCATCAATAATAAAATAAAAACTAACCCATCCTCCAACAAAAAAAATAAAATCCATACTTCCCAGCACAATTAAAAATAAACAAAGCAGCATGCCTTCATGCGCTTTAAAAGCCCATGCAGCCTCTGACTCACGCCGACCAAAAAAGAAAGAAAAAGATCATGCCTTGTTGCCCTCAGGTCTCGAACCCGAGACCTGGAGAAACACTCTCCACGCCCCAGCCACTGTTCCTTTCATGACAATATCCCGTCATAGTTTCTTTTAAACACTCCCCCGCTGGTTCCCTTGCTTAGCGCTAAAAATAAAATAAACGTCCTTGCGCTCCCCTCTGGACTCGAACGCGCGTCCTCGCGCCGCAGCCCTCAAGCAGCGCCCTTAGCCACTCGGCCAAGGCGACTTGTGCGACATAAACCCGCCACAAATATATTTAAAACCTCCTTCAACTTTAACGCCAATTGCAAAAATAAAACGCTTATGCCGCGCCCAAGACTTGAACTCCAGACCTGCTATGGCGCCATTCCCAAGCCTTAAGTGGCGCATGGAAGCCACTTTACCAGGGTGTTTCTTATACCATAACCTGCCAAAATATTTCCTTTAAGGCCTCCTTGCCTTGCTCCCCTTTTAAACCTCAAATTCCTAAAATTTCTAAAGTACTCCCTTTTAATCCTAGAGTTCTAAAAACCCTCAAAACACATCCAAACCACTCTTAAGGCCTACTAACACTTGAGTTATGCTCCAAACGCACAACCCCTATTTCAGGATATTACAATTCTACCCCCCTTAAAAATAATTTCGTCTTCGAAATTACTTACTAACGAACATCCGTACATTTCAATTCACCGTACCACGCTTATGCTGCGCACTCTGATTCTAACAAAACTAACACATTCCTTAGATACTATCTCAAGATTCGCATTCAAGTTCCATACTTCACTAGCATACAAACACGAACTATCTCATAACAATCCAAGCAATAAAGAGATTCTAGAATTAGGGAACATACCCGCTATCTCATCTCGCATCTGAACCTTCAGCACCGCTTCTTGGAGTTCCACGTCCTTGACCTCGAGCCCTATCCATCACTTGAGGACAGTCTTTAATCAAGTGAGACTAAGACTTACACCTAAAACATTCTCGATTCCGGTTCCAACACTCGCCGACATGATACCTTCCACACCGAGCACACGAACGGTCCCGATTTCCCGTAGCTGGCTTAGACACACGAGCAAAATTTTCAACCCTCGGTCTTTTCCGAAGACCCTCAGATGATTCAGACGATCCAAAATTTCTCCTATCCCGGTTCCTATCCTTATCTCTATTTTGTCTCATTGAGTCCTTAATCCCTTCAGCTACCTTAGCTTTTTCGACTAACACAACGAACTCCCATTCCTGATGAAGAGCTATCAACAGTCTCAGGTCGTCCCTTAATCCGTCCTCAAACCGGACACATCGTTCATGTTCCGTAGCAACTACTCCTCGAGCATAACGACTTAACCTTAGGAATTCGGCCTCGTATTCCGCCATGGACTTGTTCCCTTGAACCAGCTCCAGAAATGCCTTCCTCTGAGCATCAATGTAGTGAGTACCGACATACTTCTTCTGGTATGCCGTCTTGACATACTCCCAAGTGAGGTCCTCATCTGTGACACTATCCCGAACCGTGAGCCACCATTGATACGCCTCGTCGCGAAGTAGCGCCATCATTCCTTTCACTTTTTCCTCAGGGCTCAGATCGAGCTCATCCATAATTCGCTCGGTTGCTTCCAACCAATATTCAGCCGTACTGGGTGCCACGCCTGATACACCACGGAACAACTCCGCTCCATTGGCTCTAAGTCGCTCGGGAACAGACTTCCTAGCTCTCATATTTCCACCCGCTCCAGCCACCATCTCTAAAACTCGCAGCACCGCCTGCGATACAGCATCATCCCTCGTCTGATCTTGCTGCTCATTACCAAAGGCTGGTGATGGAGGTGGTACCTCATTATCAGACCCTTGACCCGATCTAACGGGTTCCGATACGGCCATTCTGCCTCGACCACGTCCTCTAGAACTCATCCCTTATCGCACAATCTGACTTAAAAAGTTTTATGCATTAGAAATTTGTTCCACTGATTATCCGCGACCAAATTTTATGAAAAGAAAAATTTAAAAGTGGTTCTTTCGATCACATAAAGTTGCAGTTCAAGTTCGCTATTCTAATTCAGAGAGTCACATTCATGCTCATAAACAGAGACATATTCATTCATCAACATATTCATTCAGTGGTATTTGCCACACACATTCACTATTCAGATTACCTCAATAGTCAGAGGTACTTACCTGGTGGATTTCGGGTCGGAGGTACAGGTGCCATGCCAGAATAAACCTGAAATAAAAGTCCACATTTTGAAAAGCCCACTTTTGAAAACTGTTTTCGGGCCCAAAACCTCAAAGCCGAGTTTTGAACCGGGCTCTGATACCAACTTGTAACACCCCAAACCCGGCCCATTCACTCCGACCGAATTTGGAATGCCACTGCAGAACACGTTCGAAAGATATTCTTACTTAAGAGTAAAACCGTTAAAAATTTGTTTCCTTGAATAAAACATTTTCGTGACTCAAAATATTCTAAGTAAAAATTAAATTATTATGAAAACACCGGATTCAAAACTTTATCACACCTACTTAGGAAAATAAAATCATTTGCGATCAACATTTAAATTATCAATCGTAATAGAACATAATAATAAAGATACTTAATAAAAATACTTAAATACTTTAATGGGCCTTTTTACATTAAACACTTAATCAAAATGCTGAAAATATAGATACTTAATGTTAAAAAGCAAAAGATAATGAAAACATCTTCTTCTGCATGGGCCACCTCGTATCCTCTCCAACCCGGTCCGAGCATCAAGCATCACCTGAAAGGTTTAATAAAAATTGGGTGAGTCACACGGACTTAGTGCATAGTTAGTACACATGTCCCCACATATGGGCTTGGCCCATATCCACACAGTCCATACACATGAATATGCAATTATGAAGCCCAACCCATCCTAAGTCCATCCGTTACTCCTACCTTAGCAGACTCCCTGCTCAAGGCCGTGGCTAATCCACCGATCACGTAGTGATCCACACATCTTACCTCGGCAGCCTTACTGCTCAAGGCCGTGGCCAAGCCACCGATCCCATAGGGATCCCACATATCAATCAGTCCACGATGATGCACACAGCTATCAACCGCCGAGGTGGGCACATAGCCAACACCTCCCTTGATGAAGCACATAGCTAACATCAAGCGCTAATGTAGCACGAGGCTAGCATTAGACCACGCACATAGCGTACACCTTTTCCTCCAATAGTCACATCCCAAGTCCCATGCATGTATATATGTACCATGGCAACATATTACTCGAAACAAATATACATCACATGCCATCACATTTTTATACATTCATCAATAATCATTTAATATTGCAAATCACTGAAAGGTTAATACCATAACCACTAACCTGATTATTCGAACACCCACCTTGGGTATCCACAATCCTAGCCCTTATTTTGGCTAACATGTACAACATATACAATTACATAAAACACATATAACAAGCAAGAGAACAGTGCGATAACTACGCACCTGATTATAGCGAGATCCTGATCTATTGAATCTAACACAAACTAAAATCCCGAACTTGTCCTATTGTTGTCGATTAGCCCCTAATCCATCATGGACAGAATCGGTTAGCCACTTCAATACCAAAATGGCCTAAGGCCGAATGTCAACAACCACTTACCTTGCTGAAACCCGAGAACTGATACTAGATCTTTGAGTAGTCGAAATCCCTACATATACCATATGTTAAAATCGGCTAGCACAAAAATCCATGAATAATGGCCCTTGATTGTCGAATGGTACATACTACCATACCTTGATGTTCAAAATCCCGAAGCTTCTCCTTTAATGCTCCTTCACGTTGGCACATGCAAAAGAAACACATGTCATGCCACTTGCCTTTCGAAAACCCTACTAAAGCATTGTTAGATTTGGTTTCAACTTAGAACTTGTGATAGTGGCCCTTTTTGCCGAACTACACTACTTACCTTGAATATTTCGAACCCCGAAAGAATCCTTTTATGCTCCTTGGTGTTGGCACTATACAAGCACCCACAGAGAATCGGCTTCTAGATCCCAAAGAGAAGAATTTCGGCACTTTAAGGGTGAAGAAGGAAAACACAAAAGTGGAGGGAGTTCAATGCTTAAAAGATTCGGCCATGATGTTTCTTTAAGGTAGAAAAGAGGAACAGAGGTTACGAGATTCGGCTACCACCCTAGTTGCAAAAATAGGGCATTCGATCAAATAAGAAAAGATATAGAATCAAGGTTAAAAGAAGAAAAGAATAAGAATGGAGGGTGAGAAGAAATTCGGCAAGGCATTAAAGGAAAAAGAAAAAGATTAATGCTCTTCAACTAAAATTCGGCACACACACACCTTAACACTCTTCAAAGCCGAAAAGGACACCAAGAGAGTCCCTTGGCCGGCCACTTCTAATCCCCCCTCTCAAAGTCCCTCTTTTGACCATGCACAACATGGGAAGAAAGAAAGAAAAGCAAAACAAAGAGTTTGGCACCTCCCTAGCTACTAGAAAACCGACCAACAAGCTCCCAAGCCCCATGCTTCATTCGGCCATGCTTTGCTACCCCCAAGGCCGCCCATGCTCCTCTCCCCACGCCAAGACCCATCCATTTGAAAATTAAACATTGTTTAATCGTAGCTCCCATTACTACCAGAATAATAATAATAATAATAATAATAATAATAATAATAATAATAATAATAATAATAATAATAATAATAATAATAATAATATAACCATTACCCCATCTTCCATCAATAATAAAATAAAAACTAACCTATCCTCCAACAAAAAAAATAAAATCCATACTTCCCAGCACAATCAAAAATAAACAAAGCAGCATGCCTTCATGCGCTTTAAAAGCCCATGCAGCCTCTGACTCACGCCGACCAAAAAAGAAAGAAAAAGATCATGCCTTGTTGCCCCCAGGTCTCGAACCCGAGACCTGGAGAAACACTCTCCACGCCCCAGCCACTCGGCCACTGTTCCTTTCATGACAATATCCCGTCATAGTTTCTTTTAAACACTCCCCCGCTGGTTCCCTTGCTTAGCGCTAAAAATAAAATAAACGTCCTTGCGCTCCCCTCTAGACTCGAACGCGCGTCCTCACGCCGCAGCCCTCAAGCAGCGCCCTTAGCCACTCAACCAAGGCGACTTGTGCGACATAAACCCGCCACAAATATATTTAAAACCTCCTTCAACTTTAACGCCAATTGCAAAAATAAAACGCTTATGCCGCGCCCAAGACTCGAACTTCAGACCTGCTATGGCGCCATTCCCAAGCCTTAAGTGGCGCATGGAAGCCACTTTACCAGGGTGATTCTTATGCCATAACCTGCCAAAATATTTCCTTTAAGGCCTCCTTGCCTTGCTCCCCTTTTAAACCTCAAATTCCAAAAATTTCCAAAGTACTCCCTTTTAATCCTAGAGTTCTAAAAACCCTCAAAACACATCCAAACCACTCTTAAGGCCTACTAACACTTGAGTTATGCTCCAAATGCACAAACCCTATTTCAGGATATTACAGATTGGATCTGTAAAACCAATCCCTAAGTTTAAGAAACGAGCGGTGTCAGCAGTACGGGATTGGCCACCGGGTTGTGGACCGGCTTTAGAACAAAATCTTAGGCAGTTAGCAGTCGTATCGGCTTCTGATAGTGTCAACATAGAAGGTCTCGTCTTGTCGGTAATCAGGTGTGTAGATCTCTAACACACTAATTAATCTGTACTAAATATATGTTATGGGATAAAAGCCAGAAAAAGGCTGTATAGACAGACGGATTACCCAAAAAGGGTAGGCAAGGGGTGCCAGGTACGTAATCATAGAAACTTCTCTATGTGTATCGATGTATGTGATAAACTGTGAACTTTTAGGTAGTATATTGTTTTGATTCTGCATGTATGTATGCATGGGATGGGGTTGATATGATAAAGGGGAAGTGATAAGGTCACGTAGTGATCGGTGGCTCTGCCACAAATGATTTATAAGGTCACTTGGTGATCGGTGGTTAAAGCACGAATTATAAAGTTAGGTCACAATAGTGATCGGTGGCTAAGCCACGTTAAATTTATTCCTGACTGTTAGGAATAGGCAGTATGGCTGTCGATATGGTGTGTAGCGGTTGGTGGGTTGATTGTAGAAATCCCTGAAGTGTGTTGGTTGGTATGGGCTGGTGTGTAGAGGATGGATTTTTAGGTTGGGTTGGGCCATGTTGCATGTAAATATTTTGTTGCCCTTGTGGATGGGCTAAGGCCCATAATTTGTTTGTGGGCCCAATCCTTTAATGTGTTTTCGGGATTTGCACACTGAGTCTTGGTGACTCAACCCTTTTATTTTCCCTGACTTTTCAGACGAGCAGTAGATCGGGGACATGGGAGCCGAGGCAGACTCGAGGGGCCATCAAGTCTTTTATTTTCATAAACTATTTTCGGTTTTTCTTTAAGTTTAAATTTTGGGACTATTTATGTAATAAGGCCTCTATAGCTTAGGTTATCAATTTATAATTGTTAATGTCTTCATTTATTTTTTTTTTTAATTTATATCCACTAAAAGAGCAAAGGGTTTCTTCCAATATCACTTATTTAACGAACACCTAAATAAAGAAACTGAATTTTCAAAAAATCATCCAAGTGAAGTTTTTAACGTAAACCCCGTAGCATACCAGATCTGGTTGTAGCGTTTGGGCCGGGTTTGAGGTGTTACATTTTGGTATTAGAGCCCGGTTTAAAACTCGGGCTGTGAAATGGGTCTAGTAGTGTTTTGAAAATTTGATGTGAATTTGAGAAAAATGTCTTGGATGAAGATATGGCCTTCGAGTCTACCGGCACCCGATCCACGCAGGTAAGTATTCTAACTTTTGATATGATATGCATGATTGGGCTTGATGGGCTTGATGGACGTAGACTAGTATGTTAGGCATTGATGGACTTTAGGCTTAGTTTAAACAACTCTTTAAATTCATAAGACTTAATCTATCCAAACAAACCCGTGAACAAATTGCTGGGTTAGGGTGTGGCAACAGGCATACGCATGTCTAGGATTGGATTCAGGGAGAGCTTGGTATTTAAGCGGTCCTAGTGACTCACCTCCTCTTCGCTGGAATCCTACCTGATGCGTAGTGACTGTTCACCTTAGCCGCGAGGACTTGTTGATGGGCCAAAATTTATAATTAAAACCCGAAAGGGACTAGCCACCCTATTTTGCAAAATTACCAAAAATACCTCCAAGTTTTGTATAATTTCCAAAATACCCTTGATTTGTGAAATTCCCCTGAATACCCTGGATTTATAAAACTACGAAAATTTGTGAAATTACTAAAACACCCCCCGATTGAAAAAAATTACCGAAATACCTAAGTTTTGCAAATTTACTCGAAAACCCCTAGAATTACAAAAGAACCCAGTTTGCAAAAATAAATTTTCCAAAGTATCCCTGTTAAAAAAACCTGTTTTCCAAGATACCCCTGCTTTAAAAAATATATATATACCAAAAGTATCTCTAATTCGAAAAATCACCAAGATACTCTATTTTGGAAAATGCCCTGTAGGACAAAACTACGAAAATACCCCTGGGTAGAGAAATGATGAAAATTCCCTTATGTGATGAATGTGAGTTTGTGGATGCTACTTGTATGTTGATGTATGATGGTTGAATGTATGTGGTTCCTAGAACTAGGAGACAAACTTGAGACTAAAACTCGTAGATATAATTTAGAACTTGAAAGAACTACTCCTAAACTACTGTTCATAA
This sequence comes from Gossypium australe, assembly GCA_005393395.2. NCBI lineage: Eukaryota > Viridiplantae > Streptophyta > Magnoliopsida > Malvales > Malvaceae > Gossypium > Gossypium australe. The sequence goes on along the minus strand of CM016622.1, from coordinate 95,019,068 downwards.
GACTGTTCGTGGTTAATTAGTGAAAGAAATTAATAATTTATAAAATTTCTAATCAGATAAACGCGAATCGATAGAATGAGTACAAGGGGTCGTGGACGTCCGCCGCGTGGCCGTGGTAGGGGTAGGATGGCCGTGTCAAAGCCAGTAGGATCTGGCCATGGGTCAAGAAATGAGACGCCAGTTCCACCAGCTGCGGAGGCCGAATTTCAGGATCAGATGGCCAGAGATGATGTTGTATCTCAGGCAATGTTAAGGGTTTTAGAGAGGGTTGCTGGGGCAGGCATGGGTACAGGAGCCCGAAAATCTGTGTCGGAACGACTTAGAGCTAATGGGACAAAAGTGTTTAGGGGGATTTCTGGTATAGCCCCGAGTACAGCTGAGTATTGTATGGAGGCAGTTGAACGTATAATGGATGATCTGGATTTCACGGAGGAGGAAAAACTGAAAGGGGTTGTATCTCTCCTGCGAGACGAAGCTTATCAATGGTGGCAATGGCACAGGACATGGTCGTGGAGGTGCAGGTTATGCTGAGGCGAGGCAGCCAGCTTTGGTCTATGTAGCACGTCGCCAAGGGCACGAGGACGTTCTAGATGCGAATACCGGTGCGTACTCTACCATAGTATACTAAGTGTTTCTTTTGGCTTTAGAATTAGAGTGCGCAGCGAAAGCATAGTGGTGAGACTTGGGTAGTACGATTAATAGTTAGTTAGAAATTTCGAGGACGAAATTTCTTTAAAGGGATAGAACTGTAACATCCTAAAATTGTGCAGCTATGCATTTAATGTGTGGTTATGTTTAATGTGAGTGTTAGGGTCCAGAATGGGCGCAGGGTTGGGCAGAGGCCTTAATCGAACTTTCTGTTTGGACACTCTAGTGGAAAGCCTGGTAAGATAGGGCTTAAAAGATGTTATCTGTGTTTTAAAATACAAATGGGCTTGTGGCCCAGTGGCAAAGTGGCGCCACTTAAAAGCAGGGAAGTGGCGTCAATTGAGGAGGCCCAAATTCAAGTTGCATGAAGCCCAACTATTTTAATTAAAATTGGCATTAGGGTTTTATTCTCCCATCCTCTTCTTTATTTTTGGCATTTAGGGTTTTCATCTTCTCTTTTTTCCTCCTTTTCTGAATAAAAGCCGAAACTTTATAGATCTCTTGAGATCATCTTTTCTTTTTGACCTTCTCAAAAGCCGAAACTTCATAGATCCCTTGAGATCATCTTTTCTTTTTGACCTTCTTAAAAGCCGAAACTTTATAGGTCTCTTGAGATCATCTTTTCTTTTTTATCTTCTCAAAAGCCGAAATCTTTTAGGAGTTGCCGAATTCTATGTAAAGGTAGGTGCCGATTTCTTCTGATCTATTCTTTTTCTCTTTCGATTTTTAGAAGACAAAGCTGAAAGGCTAATGGATTGTTGGTTTTTTGTGTTTACTTGTTGGGCGACATTCGGGAATTGAAGTAGATCGCTTAGATCTAAAAGCCAGAACCGTTAGTCTCTGAACCTCATATCTCTCTTTTCGGATTTCAAAGTAAGGGGTTCTCTTTAGATTCTCTTTAGATTCTCTTTAGATTCGCTATCGTAATTGTGATCTTAACCATATGTTATGATAAGGTCTTTTAATGGAATCAAATAATCAGGCGAAGGAGGGGATTGGATCTGTAAAACCAATCCCTAAGTTTAAGAAACGAGCGGTGTCAGCAGTACGGGATTGGCCACCGGGTTGTGGACCGGCTTCAGAACAAAATCTTAGGCAGTTAGCAATCGTATCGGCTTCTGATAGTGTCGACATAGAAGGTCTCGTCTTGTCGGTAATCAGGTGTGTAGATCTCTAACACACTAATTAATATTTACTAAATATATGTTATGGGCTAAAAGCCAGAAAAAGGCTGTATAGACAGTCAGATTACCCAAAAAGGGTAGGCAAGGGATGCCAGGTACGTAATCATAGAAACTTCTCTATGTGTATCGATGTATGTGATAGACTGTGAACTTTTAGGTAGTATATTCTTTTGATTCTGCATGTATGTATGCATGGGATGGGGTTGATATGATAAAGAGGAAGTGATAAGGTCACGTAGTGATCGGTGGCTCTACCACAAATGATTGATAAGGTCACTTGGGGATCGGTGGTTAAACCACGAATTATAAAGTTAGGTCACAATAGTGATCGGTGGCTAAGCCACGTTAAATTTATTCCTGACTGTTAGGAATAGGCAGCATGGCTGTCGATATGGTGTGTAGCGGTTGGTGGGTTGATTGTAGAAATCCCCGAGGTGTGTTGGTTGGTATGGGCTGGTGTGTAGAGGATAGATTTTTAGGTTGGGTTGGGCCATGTTGCATGTAAATATTTTGTTGCCCTTGTGGATGGGCTAAGGCCCATAATTTGTTTGTGGGCCCAAGCCTTTAATGTGTTTTCGGGATTTGCACACTGAGTCTTGGTGACTCACCCTTTTATTTTCCCTGACTTTTCAGACGAGCAGTAGATCGGGGACATGGGAGCCGAGGCAGACTCAAGGGGCCATCAAGTCTTTTATTTTCATAAACTATTTCCGGTTTTTCTTTAAGTTTAAATTTTGGGACTATTTATGTAATAAGGCCTCTATAGCTTAGGTTATCAACATATAATTGTTAATGTCTTCATTTATTTTTTTTTTAAATTTATATCCACTAAAAGAGCAAAGGTTTTCTTCCAATATCACTTATTTAACGAACACCTAAATAAAGAAACTGAATTTTCAAAAAATAATCCAAGTGAAGTTTTTAACGTAAACCCCGTAGCATACCAGATCTGGTCGTAGCGTTTGGGCCGAGTTTGGGGTGTTACATTTTGGTATTAGAGCCCGGTTTAAAACTCGGGCTGTGAAATGGGTCTAGTAGTGTTTTGAAAATTTGATGTGAATTTGAGAAAAATGTCTTGGATGAAGATATGGCCTTCGAGTCTACCGGCACCCGATCCACGCAGGTAAGTATTCTAACTTTTGATATGATATGCATGATTGGGCTTGATGGGCTTGATGGACGTAGACTAGTATGTTAGGCATTGATGGACTTTAGGCTTAGTTTAAACAACTCTTTAAATTCATAAGACTTAATCTATCCAAACAAACCCGTGAACAAATCGCTGGGTTAGGGTGTGGCAACAGGCATACGCATGTCTAGGATTGGATTCAGGGAGAGCTTGGTATTTAAGCGGTCCTAGTGACTCACCTCCTCTTTGCTGGAATCCTATCTGGTGCGTAGTGACTGTTCACCTTAGCCGCGAGGACTTGTTGATGGGCCAAAATTTATAATTAAAACCCGAAAGGGACTAGCCACCCTATTTTGCAAAATTACCAAAAATACCTCCAAGTTTTGTATAATTTCCAAAATACCCTTGATTTGTGAAATTCCCCTGAATACCCTGGATTTGTAAAACTACGAAAATTTGTGAAACTACTAAAACACCCCCCGATTGAAAAAAATTACTGAAATACCTAAGTTTTGCAAATTTACTCGAAAACCCCTAGAATTACAAAAGAACCCAGTTTGCAAAAATAAATTTTCCAAAGTATCCCTGTTAAAAAAACCTGTTTTCCAAGATACCCCTGCTTTAAAAAATATATATATACCAAAAGTATCTCTAATTCGAAAAATCACCAAGATACTCTATTTTGGAAAATGCCCTGTAGGACAAAACTACGAAAATACCCCTGGGTAGAGAAATGATGAAAATTCCCTTATGTGATGAATGTGAGTTTGTGGATGCTACTTGTATGTTGATGTATGATGGTTGAATGTATGTGGTTCCTAGAACTAGGAGACAAACTTGAGACTAAAACTCGTAGATATAATTTAGAACTTGAAAGAACTACTCCTAAACTACTGTTCATAAGACTGTTCGTGGTTAATTAGTGAAAGAAATTAATAATTTATAAAATTTCTAATCAGATAAACGCGAATCGATAGAATGAGTACAAGGGGTCGTGGACGTCCGCCGCGTGGCCGTGGTAGGGGTAGGATGGCCGTGTCAAAGCCAGTAGGATCTGGCCATGGGTCAGGAAATGAGACGCCAGTTCCACCAGCTGCGGAGGTCGAATTTCAGGATCAGATGGCCAGAGATGATGTTGTATCTCAGGCAATGTTAAGGGTTTTAGAGAGGGTTGCTGGGGCAGGCATGGGCACAGGAGCCCGAAAATCTGTGTCAGAACGACTTAGAGCTAATGGGACAAAAGTGTTTAGGGGAATTTCTGGTATAGCCCCGAGTACAGCTGAGTATTGGATGGAGGCAGTTGAATGTATAATGGATGATCTGGATTTCACGGAGGAGGAAAAATTGAAAGGGGTTGTATCTCTCCTGCGGGACGAAGCTTATCAATGGTGGCAATGGCACAGGACATGGTCGTGGAGGTGCAGGTTATGCTGAGGCGAGGCAGCCAGCTTTGGTCTATGTAGCACGTCGCCAAGGGCACGAGGACGTTCTAGATGCGAATACCGGTGCGTACTCTACCATAGTATACTAAGTGTTTCTTTTGGCTTTAGAATTAGAGTGCGCAGCGAAAGCATAGTGGTGAGACTTGGGTAGTACGATTAATAGTTAGTTAGAAATTTCGAGGACGAAATTTCTTTAAGGGGATAGAACTGTAACATCCTGAAATTGTGCGGCTATGCATTTAATGTGTGGTTATGTTTAATGTGAGTGTTAGGGTCCAGAATGGGCTCAGGGTTGGGCAGAGGCCTTAATCGAACTTTCTGTTTGGACACTCTAGTGGAAAGCCTGGTAAGATAGGGCTTAAAAGATGTTATCTGTGTTTTAAAATACAAATGGGCTTGTGGCCCAGTGGCAAAGTGGCGCCACTTAAAAGCAGGGAAGTGGCGTCAATTGAGGAGGCCCAAATTCAAGTTGCATTAAGCCCAACTATTTTAATTAAAATTGGCATTAGGGTTTTATTCTCCCATCCTCTTCTTTATTTTTGGCATTTAGGGTTTTCATCTTCTCTTTTTTCCTCCTTTTCTGAATAAAAGCCGAAACTTTATAAATCTCTTGAGATCATCTTTTCTTTTTGACCTTCTCAAAAGCCGAAACTTCATAGATCCCTTGAGATCATCTTTTCTTTTTGACCTTCTCAAAAGCCGAAACTTTATAGGTCTCTTGAGATCATCTTTTCTTTTTTATCTTCTCAAAAGCCGAAATCTTTTAAGAGTTACCGAATTCTATGTAAAGGTAGGTGCCGATTTCTTCTGATCTATTCTTTTTCTCTTTCGGTTTTTAGAAGACAAAGCTGAAAGGCTAATGGATTGTTGGTTTTTTGTGTTTACGTGTTGGGCGACATTCGGGAATTGAAGTAGATCGCTTAGATCTAAAAGCCGGAACCGTTAGTCTCTGAACCTCATATCTCTCTTTTCGGGATTTCAAAGTAAGGGGTTCTCTTTAGATTCTCTTTAGATTCTCTTTAGATTCGCTATCGTAATTGTGATCTTAACCATATGTTATGATAAGGTCTTTTAATGGAATCAAATAATCAGGCGAAGGAGGGGATTGGATCTGTAAAACCAATCCCTAAGTTTAAGAAACGAGCGGTGTCAGCAGTACGGGATTGGCCACCGGGTTATGGACCGGCTTCAGAACAAAATCTTAGGCAGTTAGCAGTCGTATCGGCTTCTGATAGTGTCGACATAGAAGGTCTCGTCTTGTCGGTAATCAGGTGTGTAGATCTCTAACACACTAATTAATATTTACTAAATATATGTTATGGGCTAAAAGCCAGAAAAAGGCTGTATAGACAGTCAGATTACCCAAAAAGGGTAGGCAAGGGATGCCAGGTACGTAATCATAGAAACTTCTCTATGTGTATCGATGTATGTGATAGACTGTGAACTTTTAGGTAGTATATTGTTTTGATTCTGCATGTATGTATGCATGGGATGGGGTTGATATGATAAAGGGGAAGTGATAAGGTCACGTAGTGATCGGTGGCTCTGCCACAAATGATTGATAAGGTCACTTGGTGATCGGTGGTTAAACCACGAATTATAAAGTTAGGTCACAATAGTGATCGGTGGCTAAGCCACGTTAAATTTATTCTTGACTGTTAGGAATAGGCAGCATGGCTGTCGATATGGTGTGTAGCGGTTGGTGGGTTGATTGTAGAAAGCCCCGAGGTGTGTTGGTTGGTACGGGCTGGTGTGTAGAGGATGGATTTTTAGGTTGGGTTGGGCCATGTTGCATGTAAATATTTTGTTGCCCTTGTGGATGGGCTAAGGCCCATAATGTGTTTGTGGGCCCAAGCCTTTAATGTGTTTTCGGGATTTGCACACTGAGTCTTGGTGACTCACCCTTTTAGTTTCCCTGACTTTTCAGACGAGCAGTAGATCGTGGACATGGGAGTCGAGGCGGACTCAAGGGGCCATCAAGTCTTTTATTTTCATAAACTATTTCCGGTTTTTTTTAAGTTTAAATTTTGGGACTATTTATGTAATAAGGCCTCCATAGCTTAGGTTATCAATTTATAATTGTTAATGTCTTAATTTATTTTTTTTTAAATTTATATCCAAGTGAAGTTTTTAACGTAAGCCCTGTAGCATACCAGATCTGGTCGTAGCGTTTGGGCCGGGTTTGGGGTGTTACACCTGCCTTCCGCATTTAGAGCGTCTCTCTCATCTAGTTCTAAAAACTAGAGTTACCGTTAAGAGACCTCGAGCTTTTTACTATGGCGAAAATAGATAGGATACTCCCATGTAGGCCTTTCCCTTAAAATTGGACCAAACCATTTTACATGCTTCCCTCTTACCAACAAATCAATGATTCCTCCAACAGCTTGCTTTCACTTATTTTTGTGATATTAACATGATTATCATGCTTCCATATCTGAAGGCATGTTTAATTAATGGGGGTCTTGAGCCAAATATTGTTTGAGGTGCCCCTGTTGAATTGTCTTCTCAATGGCATTTTTTATTTACACACACTGATCAATGCGATGCCTCTGGGCATTATGGTACTTGCAGTTGTGATTAGAGTTGCTGCGATGCTAACTGGGTGGCGATTGTGGTGTTAAATCTATGATCCTCTGATATTCCACCTGGTGGTATATCTGAGGTAGGGACCAATTGAACTCGTGGTTGGTCTTGAATTGGTTATAGGGGACACAAAGTCATTGATCTTGGCTTCCTCGGTAATTTTGAATGGGTCATTGATAGTTAGCGATGTGGACATTATTAACCCACTAGTGGTTTTTTTGGTTCGATGAGTTGTAATGTCCATAATCATGACCACCTAGCCTAGGAGTGGTCCTAGAATGCTGATAGCTTTAAAATCGCCTTGGGGGAGATCGTCATGGAGGGTTGCCTTGTTAAAGGACAAGTGCAGAAGAGTGGGCACGAACTTTCTCAACTTTAACTCCCTCCGAGAACTTTAACCCCCGTAATAGCCACAAGCACTACTATCGTGTTGCTTGAGAATAGGTCATAGAGAATGCCCTGCACTTGATTCCATCGGAGCTAGTGTCACCTCAAAAATCAACAAATTCAGAAACATGAGTAAAGTATGTATGTATGTAAATTGATTGGCACATACTAGGAAAGAATCCGCCTGTTGGTGGTATTTAAGGGTTTAATTTCAGGGTATCTTCAAGTGAAGAAAGACTTCACTCGAGAATGCATATGCCTAAGGAAGAGTATGCCTCAGAGTTTTGATGGGGCACAAGAGCCTACCAAGTGTAAGAGAATGTTACAAGAGACTTAATTATCTTCAAGGCCACGCCATACGTGAGTCACTGCCAAAGTATAGCACATTTAGTTTATTTGAGCACTGTTCATGATTGGTTCTCGTGACAAGATTAGTTGAGAGTTAGTGGAATCGATTAGACCCTCTTCGTGACTGGTCAAAATAGTAACAAAGATCTTCACAGAATTCTCCTTACCTACCCCCAGATTTTATGGAAAACTAGGAGATTGGTTTAGGTAAGCTTTGCCACTTGTCAAAATCCACTATAAGAGATTGGGAGTTTATATATGGTGAAGGGGTTTTCCTCTTCCGATTACATTCTGGTTACTTTTTTTCATTCTAAACGTTCTCTTATTCTTATTCGGTAAGCTAAAGCTAAGATTTTGTAGATTAGTGGATGATTCAACCTCCTAATAAGTTTAATAGCTTTGGATGTTATGATAGAAAAGAGTAGAGATGCATAAAAATATAAGAAAAATATGTTTTGAGTAGGAAGACCTTACATGAGGGTCATGTATAGGTGAAATGTTAGTAACCTATCAAAAAATAAGACTTTTAATGGAGGTTTTATGATCTTTTAAGCAATTTTTGTTGCTAGACCGGGAAGGATGAGTGCACAAATGTTTTGAGTCGAGGTGAATGAGAGTTTTTGGTGAGTCTTTAAAATCAATTTTTGTATATCACTTTAATTCAAATAAATGGTTGATGCATCTCTAAATAAGCATGTTTCCTTGGGATAATATTTTTATAAATGTTAGAAAAGAGTATTGATAATTGTTTGAAAAGTAAGTTACATTATAAGTGTCTTTCTCGTTAGAGAGTGGATACATCGTCTCTAAAATGTGTGGGGGATAATAATCAGTGTTACACATGTACGGATGGTTAAGTTTTTGTAAAAAGATCTTTTAATGTGGTACGAGTCCAGTACAAGCGAGTTTATGATATGTACAAATGTGAAATGAAGATTTATTGTGTAGCCTTCGATAAGACAGCTATAATGCTAACCAAACTGGCAAATCACAGGATAAATCTGAGGAAAGTCCATGGCCATAGAATCATATGATAATACGACAAGATGGCGTGACGGTATAACATCATATGGGAGAAGCCCCATAGCATCCATAAAGATGGTCCACCCGAACAGTAAAAATGGATTATCTGTAAAGTCTTTATGGTGATCTCTCCAGAAAGCCTTTATGGCAATCTCTCCGGAAAGCCTTTGTGGTATATTATCTTGAGAGCCTTGGTGACAAGTCATCTGGAGAACCTATCTATTGAATTCTGACATATGAGCCTAACTGATAAGTATTAGACAGCCGTATGGTGAAATGTGGGTATGCCTTCGAGGCATTTTCTAAATGTATTCTCAAACAATATGATGGACAGGAGAATCCACCATAGTGACTGCCAAGGTAGAGAAGCTTTCAGTATATGGAATTAAATGTGGTGAGAGCTGCCCGCTTTACCTAGGGATTTTCATGTCTTGTATGGAAGTCATTCAGAATTCTAGTGTGTGAATTAAAATGTCATATTCTCCTAATCAAGTTTGTATGGTTTGTAAGAGAACTTGTCGGGTACAAGAATCTGATGAATATCATATTGAGATGTGTTTCCAACTGCTATCTTCAAGGGAATTATGAAGGATGATTTAAAATATGGTGTGAAGTCTGGGTTACCCATCCCCAAGGCCAAAACGACGTCGTTTCATGGCCACTAGATCCGCGCATTGACCCGACCCGGGGAGGATCCGCGCGTTTCTGTGAAATGGGCTATTTGCGCATCAGGCCCTTCCGCATTTTTAGTTCTTTTAATCAAATTTTCTTTTATTTTTAATTTTACCCTTAAGTTTTGTTATGTTTTTTATTTGATCCGGCTCAAAGCGTCGCGTTTTGGAGGGTGTGGGATATTTTCCCTTTTAGCCCCTCCTGGTTATTCGCGTGTTCTAACTGGTCCCTCCTTTTAATTTTATTTCTGGTTTTGCCCCAGATTCCTGTTTTTTAAGTCCAATTTTGTCCTTTTATTTATTTCTTTTATAATTTTCAATATTTTACTATTAATTTCATTATTATTATAAGTAATTTTTTTATATAACAAATATTATTATTATTATTATTATTATTATTATTATTATTATTATTATTATTATTATTATTATTATCATCATCATCATCATCATCATCATCATTGTGGTTATTATTATTAGCGTTATCAGCATTAATTGGTTTTAATATTTCACTATTATTTTTAACATTATTACTTTTATTTATTATTGCTATTATTATTATTATTATTATTCACTATTATCATTATTTTCCTTATAATTATATTTATTATTAATAGTATTTTTATTTTTTTATTGTTTTATTTACTTATTATATATAGTATTTATTTATTTATTAATTTACCATTAGCTTCTATTTTTGATACTGTTTTCTTTTATATTCTTTTATTTTATTTGTTTATTTCGCTTTTATTTTATTGTATTTTATTTTTACCTTAGTTATTGTTATTTATATTTTTATCACCATTATTTTGTCATACAAATTAGTGTTGTAATTTACTTTACATTTATTTATAGAATCATATCACATTTTATCCGATTTTCAAAATAAGCAAACACTCTGCGTTCTAGGGTTCGAAAGAAATCATACCCTAACTTACCGGGTTTCGATTTTTCTCCTCGAGTCCAAAGAACCTGTTACTTTCTTTTTAAAAGTTAAATAAAGACTTATTCCCGTCATGTCCTAACTCGCTGGATATGAGTTTTTGTTATCTCGGGGTAAGGATTTCAGAAAACAAGACAATGTTTCGTGTTCGGAATTTCGAGAAATTGTGCCCCAACGTGCTGGGTTTCGATTTTTCGTTCGTCCAAATAACTAAATATCCTTTTAATTTCGTGTTTTGGGAAATTAAGGGACGATCTTAGTTTCAGGGGGTTAAAATGTCATACCCTAACGTACTGGATGTGATATTTTATCCTTTTGGAACAAAGGAGTCTTAATATTCCAAAACGGGTTATACGAACATTCTTTAAAAGGAATTATATTTTAAAATCTTTTCAAATTTTTGACATTAGGACAATAACTAATCAATCCGGTACCAATTTTGTGTAATATCCAGGATTTAGGGGTTATGAAATTTTCGCTTGAATGTGTGCATTGTTTTGTTGAGTGCTCTTTGTATGAGTTTTAGGGACTTTGGGAATTTTATAATATAGGGGAATGCCTTAGAAAAATATTAGATTTTTAGTCTTAGAAGGGGAGCTAAGCAAGTTTGGCCTTAAGAGAATTAATTTGAGGTTTTAATCACAAGACAAGTCAATTGGTAAAGTGGTGATGGCGCATGGGTGAATGCATGAGGTGAGAGGTTCGAATCCCTTAGCTAGCAATTGGAAGGAATTTTAATTTTTTGTTCTCTTTCCTATAGTGTCGGTCAAGCCTTATCTTGTATGGATGGACTCTTCTTTTATTTTTGGATACTAGACCAAAGGGAAAAGGAAAGTTAGTAGTTAAGGTAAGGAATCAATATGTTATGGAATGTTTAGGGGACAAAAGGCTTGAAGAGTGGGTGATGTTTTGGAAGTTTTTCCATGGTCATTTGACCATGAACCTAGACGCATAAGGGGCTAAGGGGGTTGGTTTAATTGTGATAGTGATTAGGGGTTGATAGGGAAGAAATGAGGAGGAAAAAGGGGGATTGTGTTGGCTTGTGAGTTGGCCGAATGTGGTATGGGTTTTGGGGGGTGTTAATGGCCAAAACTTTAAACAATTTGTGCATCTTTTCCCTTTTCTCCAAATTCTTTTCTCTTTAGCCGAAATTGTCATTTGCATTTGGTGAAAACTTTGTTTTGTTTTGGCTATCATATTTGACCCAAATTGGTACTCTTTTTCTTCTTTTCCTCTCAAGATTTTCTCTCTTTTTGGTACCAAAATATTACCACTTTTGAAGGCATTTTTCTTTCATCTTTTCTCACTTGACCATTACCAAAAACTCTTTCTTTGTCCATAACCGAAACCCATTTATTCTCTTTTGATCATTTCTCCTTTTCTTTTTCTTTTCCATTCTCTTCTAAAGCCGAAAGTTTCACTCCATTGATACCATTGAAACCGATTGCTTCTAAGCACCAAAAACCTATCATCTTTTTCATTTAAATCTATTTTTCTATTTCATCTTGCTGAATTTTTGGAGTTAGTGATCATTTGCATTTTTGGTCTTTATTTTTTTCGGTAAGAATCTCTTCTAGACTAATTTCTTTACCTCTTTCTTTTTCTAACCATTGAAAAGCGAAATTCTAATTCCTTTTATTATCTTTGGCCGAAACTTGAAGGAAAGTTCGGGGTTTCTTTGTAGCCAACGTTTAGGGGGGATCATTCGGGAATTGAATTAACCAAGGTAAGGAGATGATGATATTCGGCCAAAGGCCACATCTTTTTAGTGATAATCGATTTCTCACATAGTGATATGTAGGTACTGTTGATGTTGTAGGCAAGAGTCGAAAATCTTAAGTATTCTATCGCTTTCCGTGTTTACAAGGTGTGTAGCTTACACTAAAACTCTTATAGATTAATAGTATTATTGATAAAAATGTGTGTTTATAAGGAAATATAAATGATTATGGCTTCGGGTACCATTCAATGGTGCAGTGAATTCAGGTACGTTATTCCTTAGCAATTTGTATAAACTTTTAATATGAGACATATTCGGTATTTGGTTATGATTTTGGGATAATGTACAAGGCATGATATCTATATCATTAATAATGCTATAAGCATAAATATGAGATGTGTACGATTCCGATATGATTTTGGGGGTATATGGTATGATATTGAAATAATATGTTATTGCATGGGCATATGGGTAATATTGAAAGGGGAAGTGTTCCGGTGGTTTTACCACATTATCCGGTGACTTCGGTCATGATATTATGAATTCGGTGACTTCGGTCACATACTATGAATCTGGTGACTCTGTCACAATTATCTGGTGGCTATGCCACAATTATAAGGGCGATGTGCATGTTGACTGCAGCAACTGCCTTCGATGGTGTGTAGCGGATGGAGGGTCGATTTAGTAATCCCCACGGTGTGATTGGTAGGTACGGGTGGTGTGTAGCGGATGGATATCTAAGTTGGGTTCGGGATTGCATTTCATTTTATATGTATATGTGATTTAATCAATTATTATTTGCTATATTATGGGCTTTATTGCTATGATCGATTGGACTTTTAGTGTATTGTTACACATTGAGTCTGTTGACTCACCCTTCAGTGGGATATCATTTCAGGTGATACACAATGATTTGGACCGGGTCAGCGAGGACTACGTGGTGGCCATTGCTCAACTCAGTAATTGGGTTTTCCTTTTTATTAAACTTATTACGTTTTCTTATATATTTCGGGATTTAATTTGGGATATGTTTTTGTAATAAGGCCGCCATTAGCTATGTTACTTTTACGTTTTAACTTATATTCTGCTACGATCAATTTCAATTAAATAATTAAATATTTTCGATAATCGTATAAAAATGTTTTGACACCTAAATACTTATGGTTTTCAAAATAATAATAAGTCCTAAATTTAGATCTTCTTTGATAAATAAATTTTTAAAACATAGACTTAATAATTTTATAAATACAAAATTTAAGTACAAAACGGTTTTTAACAAGTTCGTACTTCAAATCTATTCTTTTATCCCAAAATCACATGTTTTTCCAAAACGACAAAACGAGTTTTTATTGAGGAGCATACCAGATCCGGTCAGGTCTTGTGGGCCGGGTTTGGGGTGTTTCAACTTGGTATCAGAGCCCAGTTTTAAACACTCGGCCTTGGGTTTTGAAGTCCACAACGTTTTCAAAATTTGGCCCAAATGAATGTTTTGAAAATTTTTGGTTAAAAATGGTTTTATAGAAGCATGGCACCCGAGTTCTTGACCCAAGTCCGCCAGGTAAGTTCTTTTGTTGATAAATTTATGTGAGTATGTTAATGTATGATATTTTAGTTGATAAGCCTAAGGAAACTATATTTTAGAGACATGGACCCTAGGTATATGTGTACTTATACGGAAAAAAATCATTGAATAAATCTCTGTTGCATAAGACTTTCTTTAAACAAGAAGTGAAAAGACTCTAATGCATAAAATTTTCATAAAAATAGATAAGACACTAAGTAGACATGAGTTCTAGGGGACGTGGTCGTCGTGGACGCGGTAGAGGCAGAATGGCTGTGTCGGAACCAGTTAGGTCTGGTCAGGGTTCCGAAAATGAAGCTCCGCCACCAGCTGTTGGAGCAGAATTTCAAGAGCAAACTGGAGGAGATGACGATGTATCGCAAGCTATGCTGCGAGTCCTAGAACGAGTAGCGGGAGCTAGTATGGGTAATGGAGCACGAAAGTCAGTGGCTGAGAGACTTAGATCTAACGGAGCCGAGGTTTTTAGGGGGGGTATCTGGGGTAGCTTCGAATGTAGCGGAGTACTGGTTAGAAGCAGTCGAGAGAATCATGGACGATTTGGACTGCACTGCCGAGGAGAAATTGAAAGGCGCTGTTTCGTTGCTTCGTGACGAGGCATACCAGTGGTGGCTCACTGTCAAGGAGAGTATTCCTGTGGATCGAGTGGATTGGGGGTATTTTAAGGTTAAATTTGAAGGGAAATATGTTGGAGCTAGCTACATTGACTCTCAGAGAAAGGCGTTCCTGAATCTGGTACAAGGAAATAAGTCGATAGCTGAGTATGAAGCGGAGTTTCTGCGGTTAAGCCGATATGCCAGAGGGATTGTAGCTTCTGATTATGAGCGATGTGTCAGATTTGAGGATGGTTTGCGAGATGAGCTGCGAGTATTGATTGCACCGCATCGGGAGAGAAATTTTGCAGTTTTAGTGGATAAAGCGCGGATAGCTGAAGAAGTTAAGCGGACCGAGAGACAGAACAGAGATCGAGGTTAGAATAAGAATAAGAGGAGCTATGGGTCTTCAGGGTCATCCGGGAATTTCTAAAAGAAACCTAGAGTTGATGGGCCGCGAGTTCAGCAAGTTGCTACGGGAGGACAGTACCGTACTTGTGCTCAGTGTGGAAAGATGCACCCAGGAGAATGTTGGAAGAAGACAGGAGGATGTTTTAAGTGCGGATCCAAGGATCATATGATTAGGGATTGTCCATTGGATACAGAGATGAACCGTCCAGTAAGTTAGGGTTTTAATCAGGCTGGCAGAGGTGGACAGCAGCCGATGAGGGGTCGTGGTTCGAGTGGCAGAGGTAATGGTTCTGGTAGAGGTCGCGAGACCCCGGGCAGAGGCAGTGGTAGCACTGAGGCTAGACATCCAGGTTTGGTGTATGCGGTTCGTCAGAGGGAAGATAGTGATGCACCTGATGTTGTCACGGGTACGTTTCTTATTTTTGGGTTGCCCTTTATTGCTTTAATAGATATAGGGTCAACTCATTCATACATCGCTAGTGAGGTATCTGGAACTCTGCATGTGAACTCTGAGATTGTACCTAGGAAGATGACTGTACTTAGTCCTTTAGGACAGACTGTAGTAGTAGATAAACTTTTTAAGGAAGTGCCTTTAGAAGTTCAAGGGACGCAGTTTCCGGCTAACTTAATGGAGTTGCCATTTGGAGAATTTGACTTGATCCTAGGCATGGATTGGCTAGTGAAGTATTGTGCAAATGTGGATTGTGCTGCTAAGCGGATGTCACTAAGATCTATAGACGATAAGGAAGTTGTGGTGATGGGCGAGAGACGGAACTACTTATCAAATGTAGTATCTGCTTTTAAGGCAGAAAAGATGGTTAGGAAAGGTTGTTTGGCTTTTCTTATGTTGGTCAGTGCCTTGGAGGCTAAGGAGGCAAATGTTGAAGAGGTCAGAACTGTGAGAGAATTCGTGGATGTCTTTCCGGAAGAACTTCCAGGATTGCCTCCGGATCGTGAAGTGGAATTTGGGATTGACTTGTTGCCTGGAACGGCGCCAGTATCTATCGCTCCGTATAGAATGGCACCAAAGGAGTTGGTTGAGCTTAAGGCTCAAATTCAAGAGTTGCTTGATCGTGGGTTTATCTGACCTAGTGTGTCTCCATGGGGAGCATCGGTCTTGTTTGTAAAGAAGAAGGACGGGACTATGCGGATGTGCATAGATTACCGACAGTTGAATAAGCTGACCATCAAGAACAAGTATCCTTTGCCGAGGATAGACGATTTGTTCGATCAGCTTAAGGGAGCTGCGGTATTCTCAAAGATAGATCTAAGATCGGGGTATCATCAGCTTAAGGTGAAGGAAGCGGATATCCATAAGACAGCTTTCCGAACAAGATATGGGCATTATGAATTTTTGGTAATGCCATTCGGATTGACGAATGCCCCAGCTGCGTTCATGGATATTATGAATCGGGTTTTTCAACCCTACTTGGATCAGTTTGTTGTTGTGTTTATAGACGACATTCTTGTGTATTCCAAGTCTGAGTTAGAGCATGATGAGCATCTTCGGATAGTGTTGCAAGTGCTAAGGGAGAAGAAGCTTTATGCTAAATTCAGCAAGTGTGAATTTTGGCTGAGAGAAGTTGCGTTTTTAGGTCATGTGGTGTCTGCGGAAGGAATAAGGGTGGATCCTCAGAAGATTGAGGCGGTGTTAGATTGGAAACCACCTAAGTCTGTAGCAGAGGTTCGTAGTTTCTTGGGATTAGCGGGTTACTACAGAAGGTTCGTCGAAGGATTCTCCTCGATAGCGGCACCTTTGACGAAGTTGTTGAGAAAAGAGATACCTTTCGTGTGGTCAGATAAGCAGCAAGAGAGCTTTGAGAGGCTAAAGAGGGTTTTGACTGAAGCTCCGGTTTTGATTCAGCCTGAGGCAGGGAAGGACTTTGTGGTGTATTGTGATGCGTCTCACATTGGATTGGGATGTGTTCTGATGCAAGACGGGAAGGTGGTTGCGTATGCGTCTCGGTAATTGAGGTCTCACGAGGTTAACTATCCAACGCATGACTTGGAGTTAGCAGCGGTAGTCTTTGCTCTTAAGGTGTGGAGGCATTATTTGTATGGAGAAAAATCAGTAATCTACACGGACCACAAGAGTCTTAAGTATCTGCTGACTCAGAAGGAGCTGAATCTAAGACAGCGAAGATGGGTAGAGTTGTTGAAAGACTACGATTGCTCTATAGAGTATCACCCGGGCAAAGCGAATGTAGTGGCAGATGCCCTAAGTCGAAAAGTGATGTCGGATTTAAGAGCGATGTTCGCACATCTTAGTCTTTATGACGACGGAAGCTTGTTGGCGAAATTACAAGTAAAGTCGATGTGGTTGAGTCAGGTGAAAGAAAGACAGTTGGTAGATGATGATTTAAGTGTTAAGCTACGGCAAGTGCAAAATGGGGAGTTGGAAGATTATGGTGTTAACAGCGATGGAGTTTTGTGTTTCAAGGGTAAGGTCTGTATGCCGAAGGATGAGGAGCTTAGGCGGAGAATTCTTCAGGAATCGCATGGTGGTCCTTATGCGATGCATCCGGGAGGTAGTAAGTTGTACAGGGATCTTCGGGATCAATTTTGGTGGCCTGGTCTTAAACGGGAAGTTACAGAGTTTGTGGGGAAGTGCTTAACGTGTCAGCAAGTTAAGGCTAAACACCAAGTTCCATCGGGATTGCTTCAGCCGATAAAGATTCCGCAATGGAAGTAGGAGCATATCACCATGGACTTCGTTAGTGGGCTTCCCCTTACGCCAACTAAGAAAGATTCGGTATGAGTGATAGTGGATCGATTGACGAAGCCTGCACATTTCATACCTGTGCGAGTTGATTACTCTTTGCAGAAATTGGCGAAGTTATATGTGGCAGAGATTGTAAGATTGCATGGAGTGCCGGTGTCGATTATTTCAGATAGGGATCCAAGGTTTACGTCTCAGTTTTGGAAAGCATTACATCAGGCTTTGGGCACCAGATTAGACTTCAGTACGGCATTTCATCCACAGTCTGACGGCCAGTCTGAGCGAGTAATCCAAGTATTAAAGGACATGTTAAGAGGATGCGTGATAGATTTCAGAGGAAGCTGGGAAGAGTTTTTGCCTTTAGCTGAGTTTGCATACAACAACAGTTACAAGCCAGTATTCGGATGGCACCGTATGAAGCACTATATGGACGGAAGTGTCACACTCCTACGTGTTGGACAGAATTAGGGGAACGTCAGGTTTTGGGTCCAAAGATTGTGGCTGAATCCGAAGAAACGGTTAAGGTAATTCGGGCACGGTTGAAAGAGGCATCTGATAGGCAAAAGTCGTACGCAGATTTGAAGCGAAAGGAAATAGAGTTTGTCGTGGGAGACCAAGTGTTCCTAAAGGTTTCGCCTTGGAAGAAGGTGATGAGATTTGGTCGCAAAGGAAAGTTAAGCCCAGGTTTATAGGACCTTATCGGGTTTTGAAGCGGGTTGGACCAGTGGCATATCAGTTAGAGTTACCTTCGGAGTTGAAGCAAATGCACGATGTGTTTCATGTTTCGATGTTACGTCGTTACCGGTCGGATCCATCTCATGTAGTGCCAGTTGAGGAGGTAGAACTACAACCAGATTTGTCTTATGAGGAGGAGCCGATTCAGATTCTAGATCGGGATGTGAAGGTGTTACGGAGGAAATCAGTTCCTCTCGTCAAAGTGTTATGGCGTAACTATGGATCGGAAGGAGCTTCGTGGGAGCCGGAGGAAACTATGCGACAGCAATACCCTCACTTATTCTTGTCAGGTAATTTCGAGGTCGAAATTTTTTTTAAGGAGGGTAGAACTATAATATCCAGGATTTAGGGGTTATGAAATTTTCGCTTGAATGTGTGCATTGTTTTGTTGAGTGCTCTTTGTATGAGTTTTAGGGACTTTGGGAATTTTATAATATAGGGGAATGCCTTAGAAAAATATTAGATTTTTAGTCTTAGAAGGGGAGCTAAGCAAGTTTGGCCTTAAGAGAATTAATTTGAGGTTTTAATCACAAGACAAGTCAATTGGTAAAGTGGTGATGGCGCATGGGTGAATGCATGAGGTGAGAGGTTTGAATCCCTTAGCTAGCAATTGGAAGGAATTTTAATTTTTGTTCTCTTTCCTATAGTGTCGGTCAAGCCTTATCTTGTATGGATGGACTCTTCTTTTATTTTTGGATAGTAGACCAAAGGGAAAAGGAAAGTTAGTAGTTAAGGTAAGGAATCAATATGTTATGAAATGTTTAGGGGACAAAAGGCTTGAAGAGTGGGTGATGTTTTGGAAGTTTTTCCATGGTCATTTGACCATGAACCTAGACGCATAAGGGGCTAAGGGGGTTGGTTTAATAGGGAAGAAATGAGGAGGAAAAAGGGGGATTGTGTTGGCTTGTAAGTTGGCCGAATGTGGTATGGGTTTTGGGGGGTGTTAATGGCCAAAACTTTAAACAATTTGTGCATCTTTTCCCTTTTCTCCAAATTCTTTTCTCTTTAGCCGAAATTGTCATTTGCATTTGGTGAAAACTTTGTTTTGTTTTGGCTATCATATTTGACCCAAATTGGTACTCTTTTTCTTCTTTTCCTCTCAAGATTTTCTCTCTTTTTGGTACCAAAATATTACCACTTTTGAAGGCATTTTTCTTTCATCTTTTCTCACTTGACCATTACCAAACACTCTTTCTTTGTTCAATTTTTTCCATAACCGAAACTCATTTATTCTCTTTTGATCATTTCTCCTTTTCTTTTTCTTTTCCATTCTCTTCTAAAGCCGAAAGTTTCACTCCATTGATACCATTGAAACCGATTGCTTCTAAGCACCAAAAACCTATCATCTTTTTCATTTGAATCTATTTTTCTATTTCATCTTGCCGAATTTTTGGAGTTAGTGATCATTTGCATTTTTGGTCTTTATTTTTTTCGGTAAGAATCTCTTCTAGACTAACTTCTTTACCTCTTTCTTTTTCTAACGATTGAAAAGCGAAATTCTAATTCCTTTTATTATCTTTGGCCGAAACTTGAAGGAAAGTTCGGGGTTTCTTTGTAGCCAACGTTTATGGGGGATCATTCGGGAATTGAATTAACCAAGGTAAGGAGATGATGATATTCGGCCAAAGGCCACATCTTTTTAGTGATAATCGATTTCTCACATAGTGATATGTAGGTACTGTTGACGTTGTAGGCAAGAGTCAGAAATCTTAAGTATTCTATCGCTTTCCGTGTTTACAAGGTGTGTAGCTTACACTAAAACTCTAATAGATTAATAGTATTATTGATAAAAATGTGTGTTTATAAGGAAATATAAATGATTATGGCTTCGGGTACCATTCAATGGTACAGTGAATTCAGGTACGTTATTCCTTAGCAATTTGTATAAACTTTTAATATGAGACATATTCGATATTTAGTTATGATTTTGGGATAATGTACAAGGCATGATATCTATATCATTAATAATGCTATAAGCATAAATATGAAATGTGTACGATTCCGATATGATTTTGGGGGTATATGGTATGATATTGAAATAATATGTTATTGCATGGGCATATGGGTAATATTGAAAGGGGAAGTGTTCCGGTGGTTTTACCACATTATCCGGTGACTTCGGTCACGATATTATGAAGCCGGTGACTTCGGTCACATACTATGAATCCGGTGACTCTGTCACAATTATCTGGTGGCTATGCCACAATTATAAGGGCGATGTGCATGTTGACTGCAGCAACTGCCTTCGATGGTGTGTAGCGGATGGAGGGTCGATTTAGTAATCCCCACGGTGTGATTGGTAGGTACGGGTGGTGTGTAGCGGATGGATATCTAAGTTGGGTTCGGGATTGCATTTCATTTTATATGTATATGTGATTTAATCAATTATTATTTGCTATATTATGGGCTTTATTGCTATGATCGATTGGACTTTTAGTGTATTGTTACACATTGAGTCTGTTGACTCACCCTTCAGTGGGATATCATTTCAGGTGATACACAATGATTTGGACCGGGTCAGCGAGGACTACGTGGTGGCCATTGCTCAACTCAGTAATTGGGTTTTCCTTTTTATTAAACTTATTACGTTTTCTTATATATTTCGGGATTTAATTTGGGATATGTTTTTGTAATAAGGCCGCCATTAGCTATGTTACTTTTACGTTTTAACTTATATTCTGCTACGATCAATTTTAATTAAATAATTAAATATTTTCGATAATCGTAAAAAAATGTTTTGACACCTAAATACTTATGGTTTTCAAAATAATAATAAGTCCTAAATTTAGATCTTCTTTGATAAATAAATTTTTAAAACATAGACTTAATAATTTTATAAATACAAAATTTAAGTACAAAACGGTTTTTAACAAGTTCGTACTTCAAATCTATTCTTTTATCCCAAAATCACATGTTTTTCCAAAACGACAAAACGAGTTTTTATTGAGGAGCATACCAGATCCGGTCAGGTCTTGTGGGCCGGGTTTGGGGTGTTTCATTTTGGGCATTACGAGGGTGCTAATCCTTTCTCATATGTAACCGACTCCCGAACCCATTTTCTTGAATTTCGTAGGCCAAAATCAATGTTTTGAAATAAAATGTTTCATAAGGTGATCCGATCACACCTAAGCAAAAAGGGATTGGTGGCGACTCCATTTTTATTTTTAAAGTCGACCCCGTTTTTCAAAACTTAAAAATGGTTTCGACAGCTAGTAATAATACTAGAATTCTAATATTACAAGCAATGAGTGGCATCTAGCAATGCATCTTTGCTACCAGGTTACAAGAAGTCGTGACTCGACATAACATTTCTGTGATAAAATTTTCATGTATTATATCCTTTTATCCTTTATATCTTGATTGGGCACAAGTCATGGAATAGTCACACTTGTATAGTCCAATCTCATATTTCTTGATATTCTGAGTAGGCTAAAATAAAAAAATAAGTGTGATATCTCATATCAACTTATTTGAGCATGGTCATGTATTTCTAGTCTCGCTCCATCAAGTGACCTAAGATATTTCTCCTATTATGTAGGAGAGGCAAATTCTATCTTGATCAATCATATCCCACTACATAGATTATGGCATACCCAACATCAGCATTTATAGTACAAGCTGTTACTGTAGACGTTTGACTGTATCAAAATATGAGTCACGATGTTGGGACAATGATGATATCAAGTCTGAGGATTGTATACATAGTTATCATTATGAGTAATGTACGACTATTACATAATAACCAAAGAAACATACTCATAGCGGGTCAGTCCAATATGTTGTTATCTAACACATACTCATGTATTGATTTTGACATCCCTATATCAATGACAACATTTTGTCATCAATCAACTACGCATTAGTCTTAATGCATTATTATTATTATCAAACCCCACAATAATACTTAACTAATGACCTTTTAAGAATAATCATATTATTCTCAAGACTTTATTATTAATCAGTTTATTTATACACACAGAAAAAGAAACTGAAATAATAATGACAATGTCTTATATTAACAAACAAAGTAAAACGAGTATGTGATTACAATCATCTCATGATTGGTCTTTAGGCATACTCTAAAAGCTTCTTTCGACCATTGGTCTTTTTTTAGTTTTCTTTGCAGTCGCTGATCTTGATGGGACAGCAATAACACCTTCATCCTCGCGCACTGAATCTAACAAGTTTAATATGTCCATATTGTTTACTGGAGTGGGCGTAGAAGTATAAGAATTGGAAGTAGACCTTAAAGCATCAACAGGAGAATTAGCCTGACTAGGAGAAGGAGTGGAAGACATACCATGACAAATGATATTCGAGTGGTGTGGACGCAGTCCACAATGATCATAGAAAAAAGAAAGGAGGTTCCCTTATCCTCCCCACCAGAATTTGTGATAGATCATCATTGGAGTTGCGAAGCCAAGCTATTTCAAAAAAAGGGATATTTTGAGAATTCGTCAATAATAGAAGGTCATTAGCTTGGCGACCATTAGGACTTAATCCTTACAGATAGTATTAGAAAGCATGTCTAACAGTAACGATTTCCTCCAGTTCTAGAATATGCCCAGCCCTTAATCGTTTGAACTGCTTCCAAGCAACCTTTGAGTCAACAAGCTGACTTTGCAAGCAGATGTCTTCACAGGGCAGGGACCAGTAAGTGGGGAAACCAAACCCAGTTTTGAGCTTACTAATGATTCTCATAAACTTGTCTTTTTTCATATGGAGGTTTGAGGCCCAGTTTTGGATGATAGGCTCGAAACCCTAGAGCAAACTAAAATGGGCATTTTCAATCGAGGCACCCTATCTTTTAAGTTTTAATTGGTAAATCTTTTAGAATACGCCAAGCACCGACGGCTCGCAGTGTATACAACAGTCAATGAAGAAGGCCACCAGTGTTTACCAAGATAGGGCAGAGAGTTGCCTTGGAGCAATATCATACTCGTTGAGCACTGAGCAAAAAAAAAGGGATGTAAATGCAAGTGAAAGCCAACCTCGAACAAGAATAAGGGAAGAATGAAACCTTCTGTGTTGTCGCTCAGGTGCCACTCTCTTTGGATTATCTAGAAGTCGTAAGCAAAGTTCGATAAAATGATGCTTAGGGCCCTTGAGTATCGAACCAACTCCTCATATGTGGTGGTGTATTCATACATAGAAGTAACTACGCGTCGAGTATTATCAGGACCTCTAGGTCTGATCTTAACAGCGTCTCTAGGGCTATCAATTCTATTGCTCTGACCACGACCACTACGACCTCTGCCATGAATAGTTTTTCTAACCATTTTTAAGTAAATGAAAATAAAAGAGAAGGGGGAATTACCTCTAAAGGAGATGTAAATTTAAAACGAAAATAAGCGAGAGACTTTGACAGAAAATGAATCTAGGGCTCCAATGATACAGTAAAGTGTTTGAGAACGTGATTGAGTCACAATACTTATAAGAGATGAAATGTATGTGAGAAGTTTTAAACCCAACTGTTCAAGTCATTTAATCATAGCTCGACATTTGTCAAGGCTAGGGCTACATTTATGGTCGTAAGCCTAGAATTCGCCAATCGAGATTAACTGCTTACATTTACGCTTATTGGGGTCTCTAGATGAATAGTAGAAATTTTGAGGACAAAATTTTCTAAAGGATGACAGAGTTGTCACACCCCAAAATTTGGCGAAATCAGAAAAATGAGTAAAGTATGTATGTAAACTGATTGGCATATATTGGCAAAGAATTCGCCGTTGGCAGTATTTAAGGGTTTAATTTTAGGGAATCTTCAAGTGAAAAAAGACTTCACTCAAGAACGGGTACACCTCAGAGTTTTGGTTGGGCACAAAAGCCTACCAAGTGTACGAGAATGTTACAAAAGACTTAATTATTTTCAAGGTCATGTCATACGCAAGTCACTACCAAAATATAGTACACTTGGTTTATTTGAGCACTGTTCATGATTGGTTCTTGTGACGAGATTAGTTGAGAGTCGTTGAAATAGATTAAACCCTCTCCATGACTGGTCAAAATAGTAACAAAGATATTCACTGAATTCTCCTTACCTATCCCTAGATTTTGTGGAAAACTAGGAGATTGGGTTAGGTAAGCTTTGCCACTTGTCAAAATCCACTATAAGAGATTGGGAGTATATATATGGTGAAGGGGTTTTTCTCTTCTAATTACATTCTGGTTATTTTTTTCATTCTAAACATTCTCTTATTCTTCTTCGATAAGCTAAAGCTAAGATTGTGTGGATCAATGGATGATTCAACCTTCTGGTAAGTTCAATAGCTTTGCATATTATGACAGAAAATAGTAATGATGCATACAAATGTAAGAACAATATGTTTTAAGTAAAAAGACACTATATAAGGGTCATGTATAGGCATAATGTTAGTAACCTATCAGTAAATAAGATTTTTAATGGAGGTTTTATGATAAGCAGTTGTTGTTGCTGGATTAGGAAGGATGATTGAATAGTCGTTCTGAGTAGAGGTGAAGGTGAGTTCTTTGTAAGTCTCTAAAACCGAATTTTGTATATCTCTTTAATTTGAATAAATGGTTGATGCATCTATAGATAACATGTTTCCTTGGGATAATATCTGTCTAGATTTTAGAGAAAGTATTGATAGTTGTTTAAACATGAAGTTGCATGATAAGTATCTTTGTCGTTAGAGAGTGGATACATCGTCTATGAAATGTGTGGGGGATAATAATCAGTGTTACACATGTGCGGATGGTCAAGTTTATATAAAAAGATCTTTTGATGTGGTACGATTCCAATATAGACAAGTCTATGATATGTTGTGATATGGAGATTTATTGTATAGCCTCTGGTAAGACAACTATAATGCTAACCGGACTGGTAGATCACGAAATAAATCTATAGAAAGTCCATGGTCATGGCATCATAAGATAATATGCCAAGAGGGCGTGAACCTTGTAGGAGAAGCTCCATAGAATCCACAGAGATGGTCTCCCGGGCCAGTAAATACAGATTATTTGTAAAGCTTTTGTGGCGATCTCTCTGTAAAGCCTTTGTGGCAATCTCTCTAGAAAGCATTTGTGGAAAATTCCCTATAAAGCCTTATGGAAAGCTTTTGTGGCGATCTCTCTGGAAAGCCTTTGTGGCAATCGCTCTATAAAGCCATTGTGGGATATTATCTGGAGAACCTTGGTGACAAGCCATCTAGAGAACCTGTGTATCGAGTTCTGGCATACGAGATTAACTGAAAGGTATTAGATAGTCGTATGGTGAAATATGGGTATGCCTTCGAGGCATTTTTCTGAATGAATTCTCAAACAGTATGATAGATTAGAGAATCTGGCATAGTGACTGCCAAGATAAAGATGCTGAGTATCTGAAACTAAATGTGGTGAGAGTTGCCCGCTATACTTGGGAATTTTCATGTCTTGTATGGAAGTCATTCGAAATTTTAGTGTGAATTAAAATGTTATATTCTCTTAAGCAAGTTTGTTGTATGGTCTAATTCGAAGTTAGAAGGTAATTGGTGTTCTGATATTTGTTTAAGTCTGTAAGAGAACCCGTTAAGAACAAGAATCTGACGAATATCGTATTGAGATATGTTTCCAACTGCTATCTTCAAGGGAATTATGAAGAAGGATTTAAAGTGTGAAGTTTGGGTTACCTCCATTCAGCTGGAAAATGTATAAGGCAGTTAAGTTTTAAAGCTAGCGTATAGTTATCTGCCAACTAGAAATCAGAAAGTATCAGCCAAAAATCTAAAAGGGAACCAGAATATTGGAGTCGAGGAATTCAATATCAATGCTGAAAGGTAATACTGGTTTAGACTCATTAAGTTCCATTGAACTTACAGGTGTTTATTTACATTGCAGGTTGTTAGGTTCGCCAGAAGGGACCAAGCTAGGGATGCACCAAAGTAGTCGATTATTTAGCAATATTATGCATACAAAAAGAGACTTTTGAGAATATGTTTTTTTTATGGTGAATAATATTATACACCGCGTTTGGGGTCTATTTCAATAAAGTTTTAAGTACTATTGACTTACACTATCATTGAGAATCAGTTGTAATTAAATAAATGTTTATCTTCAGAATCAACGTCTTAGAATAATAATAAATAGGTGAAAAGTTCTTTCAGCAAAGTCTTCGCCCATTTCAAAAAATTTGTTAAGTGTTTTAAGTCTAGTGACATCCTATATTCAAACCAGGTGAATTGGATCGAGTATAGGGTGTTACACTTAGTATATTCATATGGTTGTTATACCAAGCCAGATGATTTTCCGAATCCTCCCAACCTGTTGTATATAAAGTTTAGAAACTTGAAGAAGGCTGAAATACAGTTGGTGCTCATTGAAGAAGTTCCAAACAAATTCGTTTGTTTTAACCCTCTTAATTTCTTGCATCATCTCAGCCTTGAAAATCCTTAGTTGCTTTTCTAGATAAGCATTATTTTTACCTTGAGAATGTTGGGATGCTACCAATAAGTTACCTCGTCTCTGTGAAGGTTTGATTGGGCCTCATCTTCTTGGCAGACCAAATTCTCTCGCTTGGAGCCCTCTCGGCAACTCTCAATTCAACAATCAGCTACTCAATCAGAGTGTTCTTTTGGTCAAGGATATATTACTACTCTTGTTGCTCTTTGAAGCGGTGTTCTTGTTGAAAGAACTACTACTCTAGTCGTTGTAGCTTCTCTTGGGTCTCTAAATCATAAGGCCAGGTCCCAGAGGCTTGCTGATAAGAACCCCAATCTAACGAGGTAAAGGTTACAGTTGGGGAAGGTGGTGTAGTTGTAAGGCAAGCTACAACTTGTTGCAAGTTAGGTTGGTTGGGTTGTCCATATCAATTATGGGATTATGAAGTTTTGTTGTCTACATTCATCGCACCAATTGTTGATACAGTGATACAACAAAGAGATACAAAAGAGAATGTGGTGATAATTACAAAGGCTAGTTCATCTAGCCCTGTCAAAAAACCGAAGGTTACAAATAGTAAAAGTGAGTATAATGTGAAAGCTAAGTGCCGAAGATAAGTTGATAGCATATAAACTTGCATGATTGGAGAGTTCATCATTTCTTCATCATTCTTGAAGATATTTATAGGTTTGGGTCAACAGATGATTCCTACTTGTTTGGGTGGCTAGAACAGAGGGTCACCTTCCAATTGGCCATTACCACGTCAATTTTTATTTTGAGTAAAAATGTCCAATTATTGTAACTGCTGAATTGACAAAAATTGGCAATATTGTAAAATAAAACTCTATTTTACGTACATGGTAAAAGTGACTACATTACCAGGTTTAATCTCCTGATGGAAAAAGTACAGTTCTTAGATGTTCATTTTTTTATTTATTAATTTCATAATCATAAAATGACATTATCATAGTAAAAAAGTTCCGTTTCGAACTCTCGTAACAATTTCCCTAGTTTTTTTTTTTTCCTCCTTCGAAGCTTTTACATATCATTTGTAAAAGCTGGAAGCCTCTACCTAAAAAATTCTGACAGCAAGATCCAACACTTATGTTCCGTTTAATATTGCAATTAAGTGATATACAGCAAATCATCTTCGACTGTCCAATCACAACCCAACTTCTACTGCAAGTCTTAAAAGTTGTTAAGCAAACTTCGTACGACAAAACAAAGTGAACATTAAAAGAATCTTGCAGTAAAAGATAACGGCAAATTCAGACACGTTCACTTCGGTTTCAGAAGAGGTCTTAGCATGCTCAGCAGCATCAATTGATTTTCACCATCACCTATAATAGCTGAACCTACCGATTAAGCAATGAGATTACACATCGAATTCAGGGTTTAGTTTAGTTATTTGTATTTAAATTCCAATACCTGTAATCAGTTCTTTCCCTACCATGAAAATTAACATTAGAGTAAAAAAACAAATTGATTATTTCTGGTACAAAAAAATCAATTTTTACAGCTAAAACTAACGTTGCTGACAAGATAACCAGATAACTACAATGGTATGCCATGTGTACCTTATTCTAAGGTATAGTAATCAAGTTTTAACAATAAAAATGAGTAAAATTTTTAACAGAAAAATCGATTTACTCTCTGATCTAATATATAAAGATTAATTTAATTATTCTTCGAGTAGAGGGTAAAATACTATCCGACTCCTATAAAACAAGAGCCTCCATGGTATTTTTACCATGCTTTTAAGGCCTAACTATAACCTCACCGTAAAATTTAGTATTGATACATCAAAACAGTAAAATGAGTATATGAGCTTAAAAACAAAGGTTTGAATCAAACTATTCAAGTTATTCAAACGCTAACACCTGCAGTCAATTCTGTTATCTCCAAAACTACGGCCTTCACCGTAAGAGAAAAGCATTTATGCAACAGTAGTAAAAACAGTATGTGTTCAAAATAAAGCATTGAATCAAACAACAGCAGTGCATACAGTTAGCTTGGTAGAATATTATTCAATCAAAAACAGAAAATAATAAAGATTAGGTTTATCTCAGTTACTAGAAAGGGGCCGGGTTAAGCTATAGATCGAATAATACAGTAATAGCAGCAATAAGAGTTTAGATTAAATAGCTCCATCAAAATTGTTACATACAAAGCATATTAAAACACAATACAAAATAATGCAACAAAGACATTTTGCACCTCATCATTTACGTCATATGTATGCATTCTCTGCCAAAGCCAGTTGGAATCCGTCTTCCCCGAAACTTGAATAAAAATGAAGAATGAATTTACATATAGCACTTTTTCCCAGGAAAAAGAATATATACACCAGTGACATTCAGAACCTGTCACCAAATCAATTGCTCGTATAACATTCTAACTAGCTATGTTACTCTCACTATTCATTTTTCTTGAAGTACCTAAACTGATGCATAACCAGACATGGATACAAGGATATGACACTTGAAGAAATTGAACATATCTATGTCGGAAATATACCCAAGTCTGAGTAACATAGCTGAGCAGTCTAACCACATTTCAAACGAACATCCACAATACTATTAGAGTGATTAAGCAATAACTTACTAGTGTGTTTCAAGCAACTCAATGAATTCATTTATTCTCTCAAGTCACAACCAACCATTATAAAAGAATTAAGCTACACAATCCAAGAACCTACACAATGTAGAAAGACACCAATACATAGTCCTTTCACATGATTAAATTGTCCTTTAATTAAGTAATCCATTGGTAGCATAAACTAGCTTTTTTTTTTACCCTAAAACAATGCCATGTGTCAGAAAACACCATTGAGGTGTTGAACCCTAAAGGTTGATGACTAGGTGGCATATTGTATACCTTCTATGTATCAAACACTGTTAGGCGTGGATGGAAGATAGAGAGAATGAAAAACGGAGAGGAAAAAGGGGGGAAGAAGGTTCTTTTTCCTTTCTGTTGTTTAGCATAGAGGATGGAAAATAAACAAAACAGTCAATTTAAATAGAAAGAATCTAGTTATTTAACTTGCTCATATTTCCCTCTTACCAAACGAAGGGATGCAAAGAAAAGCTACATTCTTTCCACCTCTTTCCATCTTTTTCCCTCCTACACAACATAGTTTAACATATAGACTTCTCTAAGTCTCAGGTGATCAGTTAGGTGGATACCAATGGATTTCTTGATTAAGGGTGTCATTACAAAGACTCAAGGACCATTTAAGCTGATTTAGGTGCTAATAAAATAGAATGAAAATGTCTGTATTCCAGATTATATGTCTTCACAGATACATTTTTAGGGTAAACCGGGTAAGCTGAGGATAAGATGCAATCATAAATTGAACAACCAATGAAATTAAGAAAATGCAGAAGACAAATGTCAGATAATAACCCAGCACTCTCAGTACAACTGCCAGTGGATGGAAGAAGAAACAAGGTTTAGAACCCCTAAACAAATGCAAACTAAAAACAGAAAAAGACGCAAAATAAGGAAATAAAAGTCGGCAACAAGCATGACGACTAGCTAGGTTCTTGGGTGCACACATAACAGAGCTTGGTGCTTTTGGTGGCATGGAAATGGCAAATTTCAAAGAGAAAAATAAGATCTCCATATATATTTGGTCCTTCTAGGTTGTAGCATCAGGGTGGGCCATGAGTATGTCAAACCCTGGTTCATCAGGTCTTCAGGTTTAGGCAGGCTTCATCAAAGTAGGCAGTAGGCTAGATTCAGGCTTCATAAGTCTCAGCTGTTTTAGTGGGATCGGAAAGGCATCAAAGGGAAAACAAGAGCATCAGATCCATAAATAGGGAAATTGGATAGGCTATGTTATCAAACTGTATACAGTAGTATGTACTGGACAATATCAGAGAAGTGCCAATTATAACAATAGACATAAGAATACCAAAATGAAAACTACTATCTATCTGCACGTACCGATCACGGAATTTTAGTAACCATAGTTTTAGCGCCGGGAAACAGAGGTATGGCTTGATAACCTGGTAAGAGAAGTTAATGATGAATACTGAAGAATCCTAAGAGAGTGTGCATGTACTAACCTAACAAAACTAAGACTCAAAGACATGCTTGGGAAAGAACAAATTGTAAACTGGCATTGTACCCTCGAAGACAACTTTATGTCATGTAGTTCAAATATTTAAATATAATGTTTATGATAGTGCAATCACTCCCTCAGCCCCAAGCATTTTTCCTGCATTAGATGATATTCATGACAGTAATGTGAACAACAAGAAATATGTTCTTTCAAGGAAAGAAATTATTCTCACCCAGAAGGACCACCACGTCCTGAAGAATAAGCTCCATAAGCACCAGTAGTACTACCAATCTACAAATAATATTTAAGAATCATAATTATTAATTATCAGCATAGAGATAGAGAGATAGATTGGGACAATGTAAACAAAATGAGAAAGCTACAATATTATAACAAATAAATATTGAAGGGAATAAGGATTTAAGGGACTAAAATTATGTTCACTTGATAAATGGGATAACGAAGTCCAACAAACTATATTTCTACAATTCACCCACCAAAAGTACAGTAAAATAGTAAAAGTTGTCAAAAGAAAATACCTGGAGACCACCATAACTTCCATAGCCGTCACTAGCAGATAAATCACTAGAGCCATAACCACCAGAAAAGGAGTGCACACGTCCATGCCTCTTGCCCTCTCTACTTTCATAACTTAAATTGTCGGTTCCTTCAGTTGGCACATGAAGATACGGTAAAACTGGCACTAATGCATTAACAGCACCTTCCCTATCAAATAGATTTGCTCTTAACTGTGTTGTTATTTGTACAAGGGCATCCTTTGCAACATCAAGGTCTCCAGCAATCTGAATAATAACAGACCAACCATGTTCTGTTCGTATAACTTTTTTTTTTTTAAAATAAAGAGCCAACAAATAGAAAGCAATGATTAAGAAAATCCTATATAAATGATAGAACACCTGAACCATCTCATCATCTTCAGATGCAATTTTTGGAAGATTCTCCTTTGACAGGATACGGATATTAGCTTTTGTGATCCTTCTCATCTCCGTTACAATAGCTCCTCCTTTACCAATAAGGCAACCAATACGTGAGGTTGGCACAAGTAAGCGGGTTGTGAATGATACAATTCCAGAGTCTCCTTCATCCTTCTCACTGCATCTAGGTTGCAACCGTGCAGCAGCTTCGATAGCAGGTGAATACCTATCCTCAAAGAACTAATACAGCAGAAGATTAGGAACCCCGTCAAAGCATAGCATAAGGCAGAGCATAGACAAATAAACATGGCAAAGATGAAAAGCTGACCTCCTTAGCTGATATAGTTATTAAGCAATCATCTCCATATGTAGTTGAGCTATCTACTTTGATGGCTGCACCTGATTCCTGCCTGAGCTGGTTGATTATAGCACCACCTTTGCCAATCACACCTCCAATATTAGCAGTTGGACAAACCAAACGAAGAGAAAATTCTTTTGATGACATCTCATCCCTTGGAGCTGAGTACATGGAGCGTGGCCATTCTCCAGTGTCACCTTTGCATCGTCCATAAGGTCCAACCAATGAAGTTATCCCTACAATCTGGGCACCAGCAGCTGGACCAAGCATTGCACCAGCAGCAGGATATGCATTTGACACAGCAGAAGCAAGCAAGTGCTGAGATCGTGAAGGGTTCTCATGAAGGCCAGATGCAATTTGATGCAGAGCCTTTTTCACAACTGCAGCTTCCCCAGATATCTAAAGCCAAAAGTAAATTAAAATATAAAAAGGCCAAACATCTGATAACATTATTAATATTAAAAAAATAAAAAAGAACTAACAATATTACAGATAACAAACAAAAGAAGGTGAAATTTTCAGGAAAAAACACATAAAAAATATAACATATTAAAAGCATGCCAAAAACAGTCTCGAAAGAAATAATTCATAAACTGAAGAACTCAAAGGTGAAAAATTAAATGCTGACTTTGTCAACTACAGCAATCAAATCAACAAAATCTTTGTCCAATGTTGACCCTAAACACAAGAAAAGCCTCTTGCCAATGCTTTCAATAAATTGAAACTCATCTCAGCATAACTATTTCCCATGTCGGTGTATGGGCGTAAACCATGTTTTAAAGGGAGAGAAGAGATTGTTAAATGAATAAGCAAAATCTAAAAGTACTACAACAATAATCAAATAGTCAAATAACCTGTACAAGTTCATCTGTCGACAAGGCACAAGAAGGTAAATCATCCTTAAGAATGCGAATCTGAGCACCAGTTTCACTACGTATGTTCTGAACGATCTGTCCACCCTTTCCTATAACACATCCAATCTGATCAGAAGATACAAGAAGCTGAGAAGTAATTTGGCGGCCTTCAGAATCTTCATCACTGTGCAAATCTTCTGCAACAACTCTGTCATGCACCCTGAATAAAGCATCTTGAGCAGGAGAAACAAAAGTATCCCCATCTTCAAGGGCATTTCTCTCATCTCTAGAGCTATAGATAGTAACCACGCGCTCATCAGAACCAGGAATTGTCTCACCAATTCTAATCTTTGATTTAGTGTCTGCTCTTAATTGCTTAACAATCTCCCCTCCTCTTCCAATAATGCTTCCTATCTTTCTTGCAGGGCACAAATACCTATATACGGTATCATCTAAATCAATAACAAATTGTTCCCTGTCATCACCTGCATTTTTCCTCTTATTTGATCCATTCTCAGAATAGTCAGACTGACAATGAGCCCGCTTCCCATAGCTATTCCTCTGACCCGCCATTATTATCAGCAAAAATAAATACCTGGTTCCAAGACAATAGTAAAACATTACAAATACTAATTGAACCAATCTTGAGGATCGAACCACCCAAAATGTAAAGCACCAGCACAAAATGCTCATCAACAGAACAAATCAGTAACTAAATTATTTTCATTTTTCAATCATCAAAGCATAATTCAGATAACATTATATCTCCACTTAAATTTAATTGTTGGTTTGAGTTTCTTAATGAACAGTAAAAAGCGCATAAAATTTATGATTGAACAAACACTAGATTCCAACCATGATAGCAAAACTATCAGTAACAACAATGAAAACAAAACAGTTAGCTCTCCACAGCTCAGCTTTACAACTAGGCAAATTCAAAGGTAAATTACTAACTGTATCTCAACTTTGACCCACAAGTTTATCTTCCATAACCAATTAAAATCCCACTTCAAATCACCCATCCAAAATTAATATAACAGACAATAAAGGGAAACCCAATATTAGAAAGATTCAATTACGTAGAAGAATAAAAAGTTCAAATCAACCCACAAATTTAAACAGCATAAATTAAATAGTCTCCGAAAACTAATACATAACACATTAGATTCAATAAAGAAACTATAATTCCTCTCATCAAATAAGAAAGAACGATAATTCCAGTCAAAAATGAATTTAAAAAGAAAACAAGAGCAGAAAATGTAGATTGTAGATCTGATTAAAAGAGTATTTAAAAAAAGCAAGAGCAATCAGAGGGGAATTAATTGCCAAAAGATAATGGGGTTTTACCTGAGAATTGAGATTGATTCTCAGCGTCTAAACAATGAGATTTTTCAACAAAAAAAAAAGAAAAAAAACAAGGACTAAAGAGAGAATTTGGGGGCGAAAGCTATTTTGCTTTCATGAGCTCTTTTGAATATTTTGCTTTCATGAGCTCTTTTGATTTCTAACTTCTTGGAAATGATTAGTTTTTGTATTTTTCATTTTTTCTATTTAATTCATGTTGAATGGATTTATAAATAAGATTTTTATTACTATATGGATATTAATTTTTTAATTAGATGTGGCGTATTGAGCTTTACTTTTTTTATTATAATCCACCAAAAATAAAAACTTTACCTTATTATTATAATCCACCAAAAATAAAAAATTAACTTTTATAATAAAATTTTCTCTTATCAAATATGTATATAGATAATGTCTGATAGAGCTACAAATTAACTTAATATTTAATTTTTTAAAAATAAAATTTTAATATGAAATTTTATTTCACTAACTTAATAACTTTTGATATGTAATAGAAAACTGGCAATATGATGATAAATAATTGGAGTCTATTTAATATTCTTAATATGATATATTTATCTATTTCAATTTTCTTTTACTCGTAAGTTAAACTATTTTTTATTTTAATTTCGTACATAATACATATATGCTCTTATTATTATTAGCTTTAAACTATACGTTTTATAATTAATTGTATGTTATTTTTAAACACATACTTGTTTTTTAGATATGTGTTTTGCACACATATATACGTGTGATAGAATTTCTAGTTAAAAATAAAATACATATATGTAATAAAAAACCATTAAAAAAGTAAAAAAAAAACAATTAAACCCTTGTATTAGATTCACATCCAATTGAGCCTTTGTCATTAATTAAGATAATCAATTAAGCGCAAATTTACATTTTATTCATTTTAGTTCCTAATGTATGAAACTATCAATTAAACTTAACAATTTAATCTTTCTTTTATATCTAAACTTAAAATATATCAATTTAACACCTAAAACTTTCAATTCTCAATTATGGAAAATTTTAAAAATTTAACAATTTTGCAAATTCAAATTAAACTCCTACGATCTCAAAAATATAAAAATTACAAAAAAAATGACAAAATTGCACTAAACAATATTGTTGACTAAA
The DNA here is from genome assembly GCA_005393395.2 of Gossypium australe. NCBI lineage: Eukaryota > Viridiplantae > Streptophyta > Magnoliopsida > Malvales > Malvaceae > Gossypium > Gossypium australe. Next base: position 94,983,877 of record CM016622.1, on the reverse strand, counting down.
AACTTGGTATTCCGCTATGGCGTTTTCTCCTTTAAATTCTCTCAATTTCGGTGGGGAAGAAGATGTTTTTTCTTCCCACCAATTCTATAATATATACATATATTACCCTTATACTTAGTTTTAATTAATTATGTTTACTTTTTTTTTTTTGGTGAAAAAGAAAGTAATTTAAGGTCTCTTAAGAGACATTGAAGGCCTTATCATGTTGAAAAATCGTAGCCACCATGTCAGGTGGAGCTTCAAATGTCCGGAGCGAATTTTGCCAATGGAGCCCAATCTTCGCCATTTGGTCTGCAGTTAAATTATTCTCCCTGGGAATGTGCTTGATTTCCCATTGATTTCCAGATAACAGAAGTCTTTTAATTCTCCTGATTAGCGTAGATCCAGAATCTGCCATGTCCTTAGTGGACAAAATCCTAACCACTTCAAGGTTATCAGATCGAATTTTGATCTTCTTGTAGCCTCTATTAATAAGAATGAATACTCCATCCAGGATACTCCAGAGTTCAGCTTCCAATGGTGAGCATTTCCCCAGGTAATGCGTGTACCCTACCACCCAGTTGCCATCTCGATCTCGAACTACTCCGCCGGCTGCGCCATTTTCAGAGTCTCTCTCCACTGCTCCGTCAGAGAATAAGAAAACCAGTTGTTAGAACAATGTTGTAATTGCTCCGGGGAATTATCGTTGAGCATAGGTCTCGTGGTAAAGGCTTCAAAATTTTGTGCCCAACTGAGGGAGGATTTGATGAGTTCAAGCGGCGTCCAATCAATGTTTTGAAAAATGAGGAGATTCCTGTTCTTCCATAATCTCCAAGCTAGTATCCCGAAAAGGCACGACCAAGTGATTCCTTTATCCTGCAACTTAATATGACAAGAGAGATTAAAAGATAACCAATTTTGCATAGAGTCAGAAAAGAACCTGGATTGCTTATTTGGTGGAACTACGAGCAACCAAGCTTCCTTGGCAGTCGGACAATCCCGAAGGGCATGCATGATATCTTCCAAGTCGTGACCGCAGCGTGAACACGCACTGCTTTGACCGAATCCTCTCCTAAACCTTTCTGAATTAGTGAGAATTCTTTGACTTGCGACAAGCCAAAGGAAAATTTGGACTCTCTGTGGACCTTGATATTTCCATATGTTCTTCCAATTTTCATCTTTGGGTCTCCAAGTATTTTCTTTTATAGACCTGTAAGCACTGCGAATAGTGAAAGATCCTGACTCAGTGCGTGCCCAAATGATTTTATCCTCGCCTTCAGCAGGATGGGGCGGTGGGATACTTAATATGCGCTTGATAATGTCCTCAGGTAGCCAGATTTTGAGCATGTCAATATTCCAACATCCTTCCTGTAGAACCCAATCCTTCAGAGTACTGTCCATATTGAGCCTACTATGTGCTGGAACATAAGACAACAAGGGCCCAACTTTGGGTATCCAATTGTCTTTCCAACCTCGAATAGTTTCACCATTCCCAACAGACCACAAGAGATTCTCGCTAAGGAGAGGCCACGCCTTAGAGAGAGATCTCCAAAGATGAGAGCATTGACTTCTGTGTATAGATTCCGGTAACTGACTCTTCCAGCCATATTTTGAACGGAGTACTCGAACCCAGAGATCATCCTTCCGAGTGACAAGGTTAAAGCCAATTTTCATGAGGAAAGAAGTGTTATGATCATGTAGATATCTAAAGCCAAGCCCTCCAGAAGTCTTGGGCTGACAAATGGACTCCCAACCAATCAGAGCTGGTTTTGATTTACCAATTGAGCCTCCCCAAATAAATTGTCTTGTAATCCTTTCTATCTCATCACATACACCTTTCGGGATTACTAAAGATTGCATAAAGTAGCTCGGGATGGTCAGTAAAACCGATTGAGCTAGGGTGATGCGGCCTGCCAAGGAAAGTTTTCGAGCATCCCAATTTTGAAGTTTACTTCTAACCTTATCAATCACAAAGTTGAGAGTACTTTTGGTAACACGATCATGAAGAAGAGGTACCCCCAAGTATTTTCCAAGATTAAGAACCTTTTGAAACCCAAAAAACTGACTGATCTGATCTTCTAATATGGTGTCGACTCCCTTAGAAAAGAAGATATTGCTCTTCCTTGAGCTGATTCTATGACCAGAAAGATTACAAAAGCGTCTAAGAATATCTTTTAACGTCTGGGCTTGACTCATCTCCGCTTTACCAAAAATAACAAGGTCGTCTGCAAAGAAAAGATGGGATAAATCTGGGCCTGATCTTGCTAGCCGAATGGGTTGCCATCTACCTTTCCCCATTTCATGTCTGATGCAATTCCCTAACCATTCCATACAAAGTACAAAAAGATACGGTGATAGAGGACATCCTTGTCGTATTCCCCTGACAGGTTTAAAAGGCCTAGATGGAACTCCATTCCAAAGAATCTGCATAGTAGAGGAGGAGATAGCATTCATGATGACCTTCCTAAGACTCTCAGGGATTCCAGCTGCGACAAGTGAAACATGAATGAATTCCCAACTAATCCTATCATAAGCTTTCTCCAAATCTAGCTTGATAGCCATCCAATTTTTGCCAGTTTTTCTGCTGCGCATAGAGTGGATTACTTCCTGGGCAATTATGACATTGTCCGATATGTTTCTTCCCGCAATGAACCCTACTTGTTCTGGAGAAATGAAGTTTGGGAATACCACTTTGAGCCTATTAGCGATCACTTTCATCACCAGTTTATACAGAACTGAACACAGGCTGATTGGTCGAAATTGGCTAAAATCTTCAGGGTGGTCTTTCTTAGGGATAAGAACAATAAGAGTGTTGTTAAGCTCTTCCTCGATTTTATTGCCTGCAAAGATACCCTGAACCCACTCACAAACCGCTCCTCCAACTAGATCCCATTGGCTTTGGAAGAAAATTGCATGATATCCATCACTTCCCGGAGCTTTTAATGGAGCCATATCGAAGAGAGCTTTTTTAATCTCATCATTCAAAATTGGCTTTTTGAGAAAGTCAATATCTTGTTCCTTGAGGCTGGGAAAGATATTAGAAGGAATATCAGATATGGGCTCTGAACATTCTCCATACAGATCCTCAAAAAACTTTACGGCTTCTTCCCTGAGTGTTTCCTGCTCTGAGCACCACTCTCTATCACTGATACGTATAGCTATAATTCGATTAAATTTCCTCCTTTGCATGGTGCGATTATGGAAAAATTTAGTGTTTCGGTCTCCAAATTGAAGCCAATCACATCTGGCCTTTTGCCTCCATAGAAGTTCCTCGTGATTAAGCACACTTTCCAACTCATCTCGGACCTCCATCTCTAAATTTGCTAATCTTCTAGAGTTTGACTGATCCAAGGCTTTTTGAATTGTCCCAAGAGATTTCAGAAGTTGCTTTTTCCGAGTGCCTATGTAGCCATAGGTGGACCTGTTCCATTCTTTAGCATAAGAAGTAAAATTAGAAAGAGTTTCAGCCATGTTACCTGAGTATCTCCATCTGTTCGAAACTAGATCCTTAAAATTTGCATGCTTTGTCCACCCTGCAAGGAAACGAAACGGTCTTCCTCTAGGGGCGCTGAGCTCAGGATTAGTTTTGAGGAGAATAGGCCTATGGTCTGATTTGATGCGTGAAAGATGGTAAACGAGAGAATGAGGAAAGACAGAGATCCAATCATCATTTGCCAGAGCTCTATCCAATCGCTCGGACGTGTTTCCTCTTTGCCAAGTATATGAAGGCCCTATAAATCCAAGATCCTGCAAATTACAAGAATCAACAAAATTACCAAACAAATTACATCTCTTACCGATTAAGTGATTGCTTTTTTTATCCTCAGGAGAAAGAATAGCATTAAAGTCGCCCAAAACCGTCCAAGGCGAAGGTTTCTGAGGTATGACGTCCAATAAATCATTCCATAACGATTTCCTTTTAGTTCTGTTAGGGCTGCCATAAACAACAAAAATAAACACACCATCATTAATATTGATGCCTTGAACACGAAGGAGCATGAATTGAGGATGGTTATGAATAATACTGATGGAAATATTATCCTTCCATCCAACCCATATTCCTCCTGAAAATCCAATAGATTCAATGCGATGAGAGCGTTCAAACCCCAATTTATCAATAATAGAATAGGCTTTTTGACCACTGACTCTCGGTTCTAGAAGGCACACAATGTCAGGTTTATATTCATTGTTATATTCACGAAAAGCTCGAAGAAATTTACTGCTTGCACATCCTTGACAATTCCAAGAAAATATAGACAGGTTAAAATTCATATAAAATTAATAAAGGAAAATAGACACACCAAAGGGATGAATTCGAGGATCAATGAGAACCTACATAGTCTAATAAATTAAACTGCTTTACCAGAGTTATTGTCAGATGCATCTGAAACCGTCCTTTGGGGGTTGGATGCCGACTTAGCTAGTTCAGAAAGAGACTCTTTCAATGGAACTTTAGAGGAATTTCTAATTTTGAGGTTATTCCCCTTTCCATGCGGGCTTTTAACAATTTTTCTAGTAACCCGAAAACTCCCTTCCTTAGAGCCCATTGATTTTCCGGATGATCTATTTTTAATAGCACCATCAACTGGTCCTTTCTCTTTAAAGGAAACAGCTGTGTGCTTATTACTATTTAGGTCTATAATAGGAACGCCTGACTTGGCTTCAGGCATGCTCGGCATTGACGTTCCAGAGAAGTCTGCCATTACTTGACCACCATTAGCACTTGAAACCTGGAAATCATAATTAGTATTTGTGCATGAATTTTGTATTAACGATAAAATACCATTATTTCCTAGGGAAGCTGCGGTAATATTAGAAGAATTAGAAATTAAAAGAGGTATAGTAGGTTGTGAGAGAGTGCTCCCTTTTTCGAAATTGGAGGAATTTACTATTGGAGTTGAGGGGCCTGCTACATTTCTGGCGTGTGCTACACTTGGTGGGCATGATAATTCTTTAGGAAATGGTGGGCCACTTGCTCCACTTCCACTAGCTTTTTTAATGTTACTTTGGTCTGCTTTTCCATTAAAGGTAATCAACCTTTTAATTAATAAATTTTAAGCATAATCATGTTATATCGTCCACTAGCGTTTGGTTTAATATGGTCTAATTTCCATTTTAGACCTTTGGTTAATTAAAATTTAAGTCGTAAAGTTATTTTCTAATTAAAAATTTATAGTGATTAAACTTTATAATTTAGTCCATAGGCCTTAATTAAACATAATTTTAGCTAAATTACTTATTCAAAATTCAATCCACTTATATAATAACTTTGTAATTATTTAATAAAATTATTTACGAGTTCAATTTATAGAAACGAAATCCCAAAATCGCATTTTACAACAACATAAACTTTCGAGTCGTTATATTTCTAACTTGAAAGGGCATGTTAAAAAATTAACTGAGGTGCAGACTCTAAAAAGTCAGTTGAAAGAGAAGGTCAAAAAGATTGAGGATTTGAAAGTCGAGTTTTTTAAGTTAAAAGAGTCTTATGCCGCTGGTAAAGCCTCGTTTACCTTGGCTCAAGGGAAGTTGTTGGACTCATTTCAGGACCAACTGGTCTTAGCCCTACAAGTTGTCTATGGTCCTTTCGACTACCGGCAGTTGAACTTGGCACCTCTACTGGAAGAGGACTTTGATTCGTTAAGCTTCAATCTGAACGATTCGGATCTTGACAATGACAAGTAGCAAGAGTTTAGAAAGCGACTCCAGATTCCTTTGACTACTCCGAAGGAGACGCCTTCTACTGAGACGTACAACAACAAGATATGCCTCTACTGAAGGTGATCAAGTAGGTAAGGAGTCGGATGGTGGTCTTTTAAAAGATACGAATCCCCCTTCTGCTAATGTTACCTTCAAGAAGAATAATGTTAACCTTGCTAAGAATAATACTTGTAATACTAGGCATAAATCCCTTGTTGATGTTGAATGACTTTTTTTCTCTTAATAAATAAAATTACATTTTCCTTCCATTCCATTTCTGCTTCGTTGTTTATTTATTCTTAGGAGAGTTTCTTTCAAAGTAATTAGGTGTAATGACCATTCGTTATTACTATGACGCTTTCATTGACAAACGCTAATACCTGCAAGTTTGCTAACTTTGAGAGAAATAAGATATTGTGTCGTCAAATTTCTTGTCATTTAGAAGGATTGGAGTGTACGAAAGCTTTTCTATTAACATCTTCTAGTGAAGGAATTACTTTTCTTACTTTCTTAATAGAAATATTTGTTGTGATTATTTATCTTGGATAAAATCTTTCGAATGACCCTACCACTAAACCAATTTACCACGACTTTAAACTTGTATTAATGGCGTATTCTTTTCTAATAGCGCTAATGTTTTCTTTGTGAAACATCCTTTTTTAGTGTCATTTCTTGAGTAGAACATTTTGGAAAGTCCTGATCCCACACATATGGGGAGGCTTACGAGAGGTCCTGCTCCCAACACATAAGGAGAGGCTTATGGGAGGTCCTGCTCTTAATATATGGAGGGGGCTTACGAGGGGTCCTGCTCCCAACACATGGGAGGCTTATGGGAGGTCCTGCTCCTAGCACAAAGGGGGAGGCTTATGAGAGGTCTTGCTTCCAACACATGAGGGAGGCTTAGAGAGGTCTTGCTCCCAACACATGGCAGAGGCTTGCGGGAGAAATACGGGTGTTTTATGATGCATGGTGCTATATAAAAAGCAATTTGTGAATGGAAAGTCATGGTATTTTATTATTTGTTTTTGTTGTATATAACTTGTAAAAAACGAGAACAAAAACTATTATAAATTTGAAAAACATACTTTTCATCTAAGTATAAACTCTGCGAAGGTTACGAGCAATCGATGCTCGTGGTATAGTTATTCCATCCATCTGTTCTAATCGGTATTATCCAAAGTTGACAAATACAGCTACCTGGTATGGTTTTTTCCTTGGGTAGACATTTTCCCTTTGTTCCCTACTAGTTGACTTGCATCTACGTTCTTTATAACCAAGTCTCCTACCAAAAACTCCGACCTATGCACCTTGGAGTTGTAGTATTTGCCCACCTATTGAGCTCTAACTACTAGGTAGAGGGTTGCTTAATTTCTGGTTTCTTCTAGGAGATTTAAGTTCTCTCAGAGCATAACTTCGTTAGCTTGGGAGGTATAATGCAGTATACGATGGATGTTGGGGCCAATTTCTATAGGTATCACCGTTCCAGTCTCATATATAAGATTAAAGGAATCTCTCATGTTCCTAAATTCAATGTCATTCAAAGACACCATAAAATTCTAATGAGTTCTTCCAACCATCTGTTCTTGGCTGCATCCATTTCCTTCTTTAACCCTTGGAGGATTTTCTTATTGGTGCCCTCGGTTTGACCATTCGTTTACGGCATCTTGACTAAACTGCGTCAAATAAATGTGAAGATTCTCACAAAAATCCTTGAATTTCCTTTGAATTTGGGTTTCGCTGTCTGCATATAGAATCCCATACCAGCAAATGATGGTCTTTCACACAAAATTTTCCATTTACTTTTCAATGATGGTGGCTAAGGTTTCAACTTCCATCCACTTGGTGAAATACTCAATGACTATCACAATATGTTTCTTCTACACAACAACAGGTGAAAATGGGCCAACTATGTCAATTCCCCAAGTGTCAAACGGCCAGAGACTAGAGATGCTTTGGAGAGTTTCGTTGGTCATCGAGGCGCCGGTGAGAATTTTTGGCAAGGTTTACAATTGGCGACATATTTCACCATGTCTTTCTACATTAAGGGCCAGTAGTAACCCTGCCATAGGATTCTTTAAGTGAGAGCCCTTGCACCTGGATGATGTGCGCAAATTACTTCATGGACTTTCGCCATTATATAATCAGCTTCGGAAGGTACCAAACACCTAAGGAGTGGTTGGAGAAATCTCTAATAGGACCCCATCAATCAAAATATAATGGGAAGCCAATCGTCCTACCATTTCATGCTCTTTTGGGTTCCTAAACACCTTTTCTTCTGTTAAGAATCTCGAATAGGGGTCATCTAAGTGTCTTTAGAGTCAACAGTGAAAACTTGCTCCGATGCTTCATGACTTGGATGCTCATTGTGTTCCAACAAGATTTTCCCCATTTCCATGATGTTGATGGTGCCTACTAACTTTAAGAAGGCATCTGCTCTGACATTTTCTGTCATTAGGATTAACTTGAATTTTCGAGAACCCCTAACTAGATCCATAACTAAGTAGTACTTGGCCAGTGTTGGTTTTTTTGACAACATACTCTCCCTGAACTTACTTCGCCACCAGTTGCGAATTCGTGTGGACATGGAGATTCCAGATGCTCAATTTACGAGCCAATTCTTGTCCTACCACTAGGGCTTCATATTCAACAATATTGTTGGAGGTGGAGAAAGAGAAGGACAAATTGTACTACTATTTTTCTCCTTCAGGTCCTACCAATAGAACTTCGGTTCTAAAACCCTTTTTTTTTAAATGTCGTTGTAATAACCCAATTTCGCCCGGGCCCGCCAACTAAGGCCCAATACAGACAAGCCCAAACAACCATTAACCCAACATTCGGCCCAAATCCAAAAGGCCCAAACGACCCATATTTTTAGGGTTTTTCAGGAAACCCTAGCCACTGACCCCAAGAGCGCCGCGCGCGTGCCTCTACGCGCGTCACCAGGTGCGCCGCAAGCCTCCACTGGCCTCCACTAGCCACTCCCCCACTTCCCATTGTTCCCCATGATCTGCAAGAAAGAACAAAGCAGCAGCACCACTAGCAAAAGGATTCGTTTTTTTTAACATCATCATTCGGCTATAAAGGCCAACTCAAAACACTGTAACAGGAGGGGGATTTTTTTTTGGATTCGAAAGAAGAGAAAGAAATACAAAAAAATTTTAGCAATCAGAAGCAAACAATAAAAATTTCAAGGTTGATTTCTTTTTATACCACTATTCACTATTTTCTATTTTTATCATTTCATTTTAGTTTATTTCGAAATCTTTATAAGCAATAATAAAAAGAGGAAAAGACTCACCTAAGGAGGAGTCCGACCACGTATGCGGTGGTCATTGCCGACGACGTCGCACCGGCGACGGGCTGAGGAGAACCCGAAACCCTAGCAGAGAAAAAAGGTCTTCCCTTTTGTTTTTCTGAAAACTGCAGCAGCAAAAATAAAAAAAAAGGGGGGAAAATCGATATAAATAGCAGCTCTGAAACGCTGTCGTTTCAATGGGTTCCCCAGGCGCCAAAACGGCATCGTTTTGGGGAACCCGAACTAGATCCGACCCGCACCGGCCAAGGTCCGCGTGTCTCTTCATTGAACGGGCTATTTGTGCGCGCAGTCCCACCTCTTTTACAATCCTTTGCAATTTGATCCTTTTTATTTGCGTCTTCTTTAAAATTCACCCTGGAAGTGTGTTTAATTTGTAATCTGGTCCTCACCCATGTGGCGCGCTTTGAAGGAGGGGGCTATTTTCCAATCTACTCCCTTCGCCTTTTTGCGCGTTTCAAATAAGTCCTCCCCCTATATGTTTTACTTCAAATCACCCCAAATATTCCGATTTTGTTCTATTTTAGTCATTCCTCATTACTTTGATTATTTTATTGGTAAATTCACTAACTTTGTTATTGTTATTACTATATTTATTATTATATTGTACATATTGTGTATATTATTATTATTATTATTATTATTATTAGTATTACTATATTAGTATATATATATTTCGTATTACTATTGTTGTTATTATTATTATATCACTATTTATTATTATTATTATCACCATATTTATATTATTATTATATTGTACACATTTTGTATCATTATTATTATTACTTTATTATTATTATTATCATACTATTATTATTATGTTATTATTCTTTCTATATTACTATTATTGTACTATCATCTATTATTATTATTGATTATTATTATTATCATATTATTATGTTGTACATATTATTATTATTATTATTTTATTATGGTGTTATTATTATTATTTATTATTATTATTATTATTATTTATATTATCATATTGTATACACTTTGCATTAGTATTATTATCTTATTATCATTATTATATTTATGTTGGTATGTTGTACATATTTTGTGTCCGCACTATTGTTATCTTATTATTACTATTATTATTATTATTATTGTAGACCTCAATTATTACCCGGGCCCAATACTATTAACCAAATTAAAAAACCCAAAATCAGAAATTAATAAACCCGGGCCCAATACCCATTAGCCAATATTAATAAAAAAAAAGGGGTCTGTTAACTGGTCCATCTGCGATGGCCCAAAACTTAACCCAATGTTTGCAAGGCCCAAGCGGCCCAAATCCTTTTAGCAAACGGGAACCCTAGCAGTGTCCTCAAGCGCCGCCAGCAACATCCTGATGCAGCACGTTCCTTCTCCGCAGCGTGCGCCTTCACGCCTCCGGTGGTGTACCTACAAAACAGGAGGCAGTAAAACAGTAGGATTGTAGTGAGGATTCGGGGTTTGATTGTATTCTATTTTTAGGGGGGTTTTTCAGGCTATAAAAGAAAAATCAAATCTGTACAAAAGGGAGATTACAAGGATTTTTGTATGGAGACTATACATTTTTTCTATAGCAGAGAATCAAAGAAAACAGAGCAAAGGTCCTTTTTTTATTCTTTCTCCCCTTAAATCTGTTTGTCTTCCTCGTTTTTTTCCTTTTTTTCTTCTTTCTTTGTTTTAAAAAATACAAAAGCTTAAACATATAAAAGTTTTTTTAACTAAAAGAAAAGAGATCGAGAGAGACTCACCGGGCTCCTTTGACCATCGCCGTCGATGCGTACATGGGGGCTCCTGGTTTTGTTTCAAAATAGAAAAAGGGATCAAAGAAAGAGGAGAAGGGTTCGGCCATTGTTGAAGCAGAAATGGGGAATGGAAATGTTGGTTTTTTTTTAGATTTAAAAACAAAGCAAAAAGGTGCTGTGTAAAAGGGGGGTGCCTTGCGCATGCGCCATTTTACCCTAAATGGGTAAATTTCGCAGTAGGCCCCTTTCCTTTGAGTCTAGTTTTAATCGTGTCCCCCTCCATTTTTTAAAATTTAGCCCCAAGCTTTCGACTTTGATCCAATTAAGTCCCTTTTTTTTATTGTTTTGTTATTTTGCCATTAGATTCATTGTTTTTCTTTTTAAATGTTTTTTTGTTACCTTTTTTATTATTATTGTCATAATTATATTCTTTATATTTTATTATTATATATTATTGTTTTATATATACCATTGTTTTGCTACTATTATTTTATTATTACTATTAACTTTATTGTTATTTTATAATTTTTATTACAAAATTTACTCTTATTTTATTTATTTTTATATTATGATTATATCTATTATTTTATTATTATCAAATACTTTTATTTTCTTTTATTACTATTGTTTATTCATACTATTATTTTCATCTCCTTATTATTTTTTTCATTTTTTATTTTTACTATTTATTATCATTCTATTATTATTTAGTACTATTACTGCTATACTATACTTATTATATTTATCATTATATTACTTTATACTAATATTTTTCTTTATTATTATTTTTATTACATACTATTATATCTATTATTATATATATTATGGTTTACTTTAGTTGTCTTATTATATATTATTACTTTTACATCTATTATTTTTATTATTATTAGTATACCTTTAGTTCTTTTATTGCTTTTTTTTATTACTATTAATATCATTACTTTTTTTTCCATATATTCGTTATTAATTATTTATTATTAGTTTTATATTTCATTATTATTAATTCTTGTTTTATTTGTTACATATCGTTTTTATAATTGTAATACTACTGTTTTTCCTTTTTTGTATTTATTGTATTCCCTATCATCATCGTGTCTACATTTCCACGTTTTTATTTTTGCTTTTCTCCAAAAACTTAACAAATGTTTCAAAAGGGAATTTTGTGTGTTTGGAAGCTCGGGCAATCGTGCCCAATCGTGCCCGGCTTCGATTTTTTCGTTCGTCTAGATCGCTAAATATCCTTGAAAGATTTTGATCGGTTTTTTTTTGAAAATAAGGCAATGTTTCGTGTTTGGAAGTTTGAGAGATTCGTGCCCAATCGTGCTGGGTCTCGATTTTCTATTCGTCCAAATGACCAAATATCCTTCGGAGGTTTTGATCGAGGTTTCTTAAATAAAGGCAATATTTCATGATTGGAAATTCAAGGAATCGTACCCAATCGTGCTGGGTTTCGGTTTTTAGTTTAGCCAAATAGTGAAATACCCTTTTCAAATTACAATACGTGAATTTTGGAAATCATGAAATGATCTTGGTATCAAAGGTTTGAAGCATCGTGTCCTATCGTGCTGGATGTGATATTTCAACTTTTTGGAACAAGAGATTTTTGATTATCCAATGCGAGTTATCCAAACGTTTTTAAAGATTCATATTTTAAAATATTTTTTAATTTTCGATATTAAGGACATTAATCAATCAACGTGGTACCAATTTTTGGGCGTTGCGGGGTGCTAATCCTTCCTCGTGCGTAACCGACTCCCGAGCCCGTTCTCTGAAAACTCGTAGACCCAAAATGTTTTCTAAAGTGACCCAATCGCACTTCAAAAATGGTTGGTGGTGACTCCGTTTTTCTTTTTAAAGTCGGCCCGTTTTTCCAAACAAAAAATGGTTTCGACAGCTTGGCGACTCCACTGGGGACCAATAAGAGAGTCAAGCCGTAAAATTGGTTGATTAATGTCCTTTTTATCGAAAATAAAATTCTTTGATTTTGTTTTCAATTTGCATGAGTCTGTGTCGGGTCATATATCTGCTTTGGTTTAAGATACATAGAATATTTTTGCATTCATATTGCATGACCGTTGTGGTCACACCCTTAAGTGGGAGCGAGAAGCTATGCCTTCGTGAGGTTTTCACCTCCGCATGGGCTAGGGGACTGCTTCCGGGATACATCCGTACCTATGGTTCCGTGAGGTTTTCACCTTCGCATGGCCATAGGGAAATGTATTCCCCTGAACTGAACTCGATTCGTATGAGCCTATAATGGGTGAGGATTGAGGATCTGCTAGTTCAGGTACCCTTCCTTTAGAACTAAACCACATATAGTGAACCTTAAGAGCCCACCTTAGGTAGGGCCATGCTAAACCTTAGTGGCTACCTTTACTTGCTTTGGTTACTTTTATGAGATACTAACTGGTTTTATTTTGGTCATGTTTGCATGTCATTTCATATTTAAAAGGCGTCGATTCCTGTTTTAGTTACTAAGTTAGAAGGCTTGTTATGGAGAACGGATTCCTTGATAAAGTAGAGGATAATGCGGCCGTGCGTATATGGTCAGAGAAGACACAGCTTGAGAAGTGGGATAGTCTAACCGAAGGGTATACATCAGAATTAGGGGACTTCACTCGTATCAGTACGACACAGAATGAGCTCCAAGAATTAAGGGATATATGGGCCTGTTGGGATGAAGCAACTAAGCAGCTTTTCTACCTTAATTATGGTTGTCGAAACCATTTTTTTTGTTTAGAAAAACGGGCCGACTTTAAAAAGAAAAACGGAGTCGCCACCAATCATTTTTGAAGTGCGATTAGGTCACCTTAGAAAACATTTTGGGTCTACGAGTTTTAAGAAAACGGGCTCGGGAGTCGGTTACGCACGAGGAAGGATTAGCACCCTCGCAACGCCCAAAAATTGGTACCGTGTTAATTGATTAATGTCCTTAATATCGAAGATTAAAAAAGATTTTAAAATATGAATCTTTTTAAAAGAGTGTTTGGATAACCTGAATTGGAAACTCTCTTGTTTCGAAAAATTGAAATACTACATCTAGCACGATAGGACACAATGTTTCAAACTATCGATACCAAGATCATTTCATGGTTTCCCAAAATTCATGCCTTGCAATTTAAAAAGGGTATTTCATTATTTGGCCAAACTAAAAACCGAAACCTAGCACGATTGGGCACGATTCCTTGAATTTTCAATCATGAAATATTGCCTTTATTTCAAAAAAAGAATCCGGTCAAAATCTCTGAAGGATATTTGGTAATCTGGACGAATAGAAAATCGAGACCCAGCACGATTGGGTACGAATCTCTTGGCCTTCCAAACACGAAACATTGCCTTATTTTCAGAAAACCCGATCAAAACCTTTCAAGGATATTTAGCGATCTAGATGAACGAAAAATCGAAGCCCAGTACGATTGGGCACGATTTCCCGAACTTCCAAACACACAAAATTACCTTACATTTTTTAAATTTTAAAAAAACAAAAAAAAACATGGAAATGTAGACACGATTAATAGGGGATGATACTAATGAACACAAAAAGGGGAAAATAAACCATAATATTATAATAACGAAAATAATATGTGACAGATAAAACAAGTGGTAATAATAATAATAATAATAATAATAATAATAATAATAATAATAATAATAATAACAATGGAAAACAATTTAAAATAAAAAATATTAATAATAAGACTAGTAATAATAGGTTTAAAATAAAAAAATAATATTAATAATGAAAATAATAACATTAAATGTAATAGTAATAATAAAAAAAAGAAAATCAAAATAATATTGACAAGAACGAAAATAGGCATACTAAAATAACAATGTAAATAATAAAAGTAATAAGAGTACTAATAATAATAACAAATATAATACGAATAATAAATATAGTCATAGTATAATATGCATATATATATGAATAGTGGTAATAAAAATGATAATGAATATAATAATAATAGTTTGAAAAATGAATAGCAGTAACGAAATAATGACAATATAAGAATTATAATAATAATATATGTGTAAAATAGGAGTACTAATAATAAGCAAATGACAAAAATAATAAATAGAAATAAAATAAAAATCTAAAAAATGACAGAATAAAAGAATATAAAAAACAAAAAAAAAAAAAACAAAAGAGGACAAGATTGAATTCAAAACTAAAATCTGGGGCGAATTTAAAGTAAAAGGAGAACCAAAGGTTAAATTGCAATACGAGCGTAATCTGGAGGGTCCAAAATAGAAATAATCCCAAGTTCCTGAACACTGCCCCTGAACTAGGACTAAATTGAAACAACGCATAAAATGCATGGGCGAATATTAAAAATGGAAAAAAGCTTAAGGGGGACGCAATTAAGCAGGCGCGCGTAGAAGGAGGACCTATTGCACAATTTCCCCATCTAGGGAAAAATTTGCGATATTCACCTGCAGAAGCAAGTAATTGCGCGGGGCCTACCCCTTTTTAATGCTTAAAACCTAAAAACAAAACCTTTTTTCATTCATTTCTCTGTTTCAAACCAAAACCAGAATACCCTCTCCCTTTTCTTATTCTCAAGGGTTTGAACCCCCTCTTTGCAGCGAGCCTCCCCCAATGTGTGCCTCGATTGCGGCGGCCGGAGTAAGCCCGGTCAAAACAAGGTAAATATTTCCGTAATATGTACAGTCTCTTTGAAATAATAAAAAAATAAAGAAATATAAAGAACGAATAAAACCCAAAACAGATTTCTAATATAACAAATAATAAAGGGAATATAAACCTTCTTTTCGTTTCTGGCAAAACGTTCTGTAAGATTCAGTGTCTGTATTGTGTTTTCTAAAAAAAATCCCCAGTATTTGGTACTTGTGCATCCTTTTTGTGTATCTAAACCACCGTTCCCTTTTACAATGATTTCGAAGGCTTTTTATAGCCTTTTCGAAAGATCCCCTAAAAAACTAGAACTCTATTTGTTGCTGCTGCTTTTCTTCTCCCCTTTTTTCGCAGGTACGACGACGTGGGCGTGACTCGGCGTTGGGGGTGCGCACAATGCGGAGTAGGGCTACTGGCTTGCGGCGCTGATCAACTGCTAGGGTTTCTTCTCTTTTTTTATTTCTATTCTGTTTGGATTTTGTGGGTTGTGTTTTTGGATTGAAATTTTGTGACTTTTATTTGGTTTGGGCCCCGAGTTAAAATTGGGCCTTACAATGGTGGTCTACCTTACTTACTCGACATCAGAGTGGACAGGCACTTGTTTCGAGCTATGTCTCAATATTGGAATCCCGCTTATAGCTGTTTCACGTTTAGGGAAGTGGACTTGGTGCCTACCGTGGAAGAATATACTACTTTACTTCGCAGTCAAAGGGCTCGGGTCGACAAGATTTACTTCAGGGCCACTAATGCACCGACTTTTGTAAAGAAGCTAATGAGTATCACTGGGATGAGTGAACAGTGGGTCATGGCACGAATTCAGCAGAAGGGTGAAGGGAAATGCATTCCTTGGGTGAGCTTGAGGGACCTAATGGTGGCACAGCCAGATGTTAAGAGGAAAGTTGACATTTTCGCCTTAAGTATCTATGGCTTGGTAATTTTTCCCAAGGCTTTGAGACATGTAGATGAAGCAGTTATTGACTTGTTCGATCGTCTTGACAAAGGGGTTACGTCGGTACCAGCGATTCTTGCCAAAATATTTAGATCTTTGAACTCGTGCCGGAGAGCAGGTGAGGGTAAATTCATGGGCTGCGCGCAACTATTGTTGGTATGGTTCCATAGCCATTTCTGGAAAGTAGATAGAGCTTCTTGTCGGGTTTTTTTTGAGAACTACTCCCCGTTAAAGGAATTGGCGGCAGTGCCCAGAAGAGATGACATATCGGAAGAAAATTGGATTGCGCTGCTACAGAACCTCCAGGAGAAGGATGTTGAATGGAGAGCTCCTTGGTTTATTCCCGACGAAGTTCTCTACCGGTGAGGGAGTTATGATTGGGTTCCTCTGTTAGGGATCTGGGGAGCCGTTGGGTATGCTCCTTTACTCGTGCTAAGGCAATACCAATCGAGACAGTTTATACCGGTAACGCATGGGCTAGCTCAGTTTGAATTCTCGTATAGTGGGAATAATTATAAGAAAAGAGTTCGAGAAGTTTCTGATGCGTGGAAGCAGATTCACCGAATGAAAAGAGTTGCTATGGGTCCAATGGCAACCCTCGAATATAATACATGGCGGAGTAGGAGATTAAACGATAATATCTCCGGGCCGACACAGGATGCTGCTCGATCGATAGAGGAATACCTGCAAGTAGTCCCTTCTGAGTTGGAGATCATGAAGCAGGACTTTGAAAGTAAAAATTCAGAGTTAGGGAAAAAGATAGAACAACTGGAAGAGGAAAAAACGAATTTGAGGTTAGATATTGATATCCATAAATTAGAGGCTGAGAAGCTGAGGAAAGGAAAAAGGAAGGCCGAAGAAGATTTGGATAGCTTGAAGACCGATTACAAAAAGTTGCATCTATCGATGAGGACTGCTGGGCTGGGTAAAACCTCGGAACAATGGTGTCAAGAAGTTCAGAAGGAGAAGGCCAAGGTTGATCAGTGGAAGAAGAGGTTCCATGAGGCTTAGGCACAAAAAGATACGCTGAGAAGGACTGTGGGTGAGAGCCAAAGCGAGAATGAGATGTTAAGAGCTCGAGTAGCAGAACTAGAAAGGGCATTGTGTCGAAGTCATAGCTCTACGGTGAAATTGGAATCAAGCCTAAATCAGATTGAAGAGTTGAAAGGAAATGTGGTAAGACTTGAAACGGCGCTGCAAAATAGTGAGCTCCGGATCCAACTATTAGAGACAAACAACGAGCGACGGGAAGAACAACTTCAACGTTCTCAGAACCAAGTCAGAGAAAGAGACTACCTTATGGGCGAAGCCATGATTCAGATACGAGAAGTGGCTGAACATTTACAAACCTTAGCTGTTCATGCTGATGTGTTAAGTGTAGTATATGAGTCAGAGTCAGATAGGGGCCGAGAGTTAGCCTCGCTTCTTAAGAAAGTTAAAACTTTGGGCATAAGGGCTAGGTCGTATATGTGACTCTGTTTTATGTAAAGGATTTTGTTTTTTAAATAAGTTTTCTATAAGAAATTGAACCAGAATTGACGCCTTTTTGCATTCATTCATTTACATTGCATTTCATGCATTGGCATTGCATCGCATCATGAGCATTAAAATATCACAAAAGAGCCATATTAACTAAATATCATATTTTAGTTATCCTGGAACACCACTACTACACACGAAGGAAAACAAAAATCATGGATCAAAGGTTGGAAAGGTTGGAGCAGATGCAGAAAGAGATGCAAGACCAGTTGCAGACTCAGATGCAAGAGCAGTTGGCCAAAATCCAACAAGACGTGAGGGATCAAATGCTGGAATCCCAGAGAAGTATGATGAGCCAGTTAACGCTGTTGTTGACTGGAGCGCAGGATAAAGGAAAAGGCCCTATGGTCGATGTCGGGGATGAAAATAAAAATTCTGCTTATCCGCCAGGCCTAGCCCCGGTAAATTCTCAAGCGCAACCTCCGAGAGTGTCTGTTAATATCAGACATCAGTATCAAACTGGTGCCTCGGCACCGGCAAACTTCCCGACAGGCTCGAGCTCTAACCGTGGAGACAATTTGCCAAAAATCATGGTCCCTGATTTCGACGATGCAGTAGAGGGGGAGAAAGTGAAGGCGGAGTTCCCAAAGGAGTTTGAGGATCGCTACAAATGGCTGGAGGAGAAGTTTAAAGCATTGGAAAGTGCTGATTACCAATGCGAGGTGGATGCTAGGAAGCTGAGTCTAGTCCCAAATCTGGTACTTCCTCCGAAGTTCAAGATGCCGGAATTTGAAAAGTAAAACGGGACCAGTTGCCCTGAGGCCCATATTACAATGTTCTGTCGGAGAATGACGGGATATGTCAACAACGACCAGTTGTTGATCCACTGTTTCCAGGATAGTCTGACTGGAGCTCCAGCAAAGTGGTACAATCAGCTCAGTTGTACTCATATCAAATCATGGATGGATTTGGCACAGGCCTTCATGAAACATTACGGCCATGTGACTAATATAGCACCTGACAGGATCACGTTGCAAAACATGGAGAAGAAGTCAGGTGAGAGTTTTAGGAAATACACTCAAAGGTGGAGGGAGGTCGCTACACAAGTCCAGCCACCGCTACTAGAAAAAGAAATGACCATACTCTTCATTTATACCCTGAAAGCACCTTTCATCAATCACATGTTGGGGAGTGCGACCAAGAGTTTCACGGACATAGTGATGTCTGGCGAAATGATAGAGAACGCAATCATGTGTGGGAAAATAGAAGCTAGAGATGGCATGAAAAGATCGGCTCCAAAGAAAAGGGAGAATGAAGTGGGTAATGCAAGCTCGGGTTATCCCAAACCCATTACAATTAATCAACCAAGAGCGGTGACTGCAGGCCAGCAGGCCCCACCAAGACAAGAGCCCAACACGAGGCAGAAGACCGATAAGTTGCAGTTTACTCCCATACTTGTGACGTATAGGGAGTTGTATAAAACCTTGTTCGATGCGCACGCCGTAGCCCCATTCTACTTGAAGCCGTTGCAACCTCCGTATCCCAAGTGGTATGACACAAACGCTCAATGTGAATACCATGCGGATGTAGTAGGTCACTCGATAGAAAATTGTACTTCATTCAAAAGGCTAGTTGAGAGACTTATCAAGGCGGGAGTGGTAGAGTTCAATGACGCTCCTGGGGGAGGAAATATGTTACCCAATCATACGGATAAGGGGGTAAACGCGGTAGTTGAGAACGGGGGAAGGAGAACCAAGCAGGGAGTTGCTGAGATTAGAACCCCATTGAGAGAAGTTTGGAAAGCAATGCAGAAAATGAGGTTAGTTCTGCAAGAGAATGTGAGCAGATCTCTAGATTCAAGGAACTATTGTGAGTTTCATGACAACGAAGGCCATGAAATTCAGCAATGTAACGAATTCAGAGCCCTAGTACAGGGACTAATGGATAATAAAGAGCTGGAGTTCTTTGACTTGGTGGAAAGAGAGGACGTATGTTCCACAGATGGAGGGTCTGCAGAAAGGATCTCTAAAGTCAATCACCCAATAGTGATTATCACACGGTCAAGGGTCGACGAGGCCGGAGTGAAAATAGCCCGAAGGTCGAAATTAAAAAACCTGTGACTTCTCCTTATAAAGATACACCGAGGGTTGTAATCAGAAAACCCGTAACTTCTCCTTATAGGGATACACCGAGGATTGTAATTCAAAAACCCGTGACTTTTCCTTATAAAGATGATAAGAGGGTACCATGGAACTACAATTGCACTGTGACAGTTTCCGGGAAAGTGAGTTCGGCCAGCACACCCAACCCAGAAGCTAAGTCTTCTATGATGAAAAAGGGAGATGAGAAGATAGGGCCACTGGTTAATGAACCAGTAACAGAGAATGAGGCCGGGGAGTTTTTGAAGTTCCTGAAGCACAATGAGTACAGTGTTATGGAACAGTTACACAAGCAGCCAGTACGCATATCAGTGATGGCCTTGCTTTTAAACTCAGAAGGACACCGTAGTGTGCTGATGAAAGCGTTGAACCAGATTTATGTTGCTGATGACATTTCAGTAAGCAAGTTGGACCGCCTTGTTGGTAATATAAGCGCAGACAATTTCATCTCTTTCAGTGATGATGAAATCCCACCAGGAGGCATGGGATCCACCAAGGCTTTGCACGTCACTACCCGATGTAAAGGGTACACACTACCGGGGGTATTAATTGATAACGGGTCAGCACTGAATGTTTTGCCTTTATCTACACTGAATAGGTTGCCTGTAGATAGCTCTCATATGAAATCATGCCAGAATATAGTGAGAGCATTTGACGGCACTGAAAGGAAAGTAATGGGAAGGATTGAGATACCTCTCATTATCGGGCCAAATACATACGAGGTAGACTTCCTCATGATGGACATCAAGCCCTCGTATAATTGTCTATTGGGGAGGCCTTGGATTCACTCAGCAGGAGCCGTACCATCGTCATTGCACCAAAAGTTAAAATTGGTGATAGAGGGCCGGTTGATAACCATAAGTGCAGAGGAGGATATCATCGCGTCAGTTACTAGTAATGCACCGTACATAGAGAATGATACGGAGGCTATAGAGTGCTCCTTCAGGTCGCTGGAGTTTGTAAATGCAACTTTCATCAGTGAAGGAAGCAAGATTCTGGCGCCCAAAATCTCTAAAGCAACAAGAATGGGCCTACAACACAGTAGGAAAAGGAGCATTGCCTAGGAAGGGACTCGAAAAATATCTCCAGGGGCCGGTCAGAGTGCTAGGATTGGTTGACAAGCATGATCGTTTTGGCCTAGGGCATAGGCCAGATGCCAGACAAAGAAAAGAGGAGCTGGAGAGGAAACGTGAAAGACGAAGGGCACGATTGAATGGTGCTGAAGTCAAATGGGGAGCAATGACTTTTCCCCATATATCTAATACATTCGTGTCGGGAGGAATTATCCATTCAGGATCAGAAAATATGAATAGAGAAACGGCTGAAGACATGATAGGAGCTTTGAACATCAATGCTGTGTCTGAAGAAAGTTCGAGAAGAGGAAACTTGGTGGGCATTCGCCCCTACGAGCCTGGAAGTATTCTGGACAACTGGACTGCGGAAGAAATTCCTGTAGTTTTTAGGACTAAAACAGAGTAATGTTCAAAACACACTTGTTGTTTCAAGCCTAGGGAACAACGAGAATCTTTTGTGAAATAGGCTCATGTTTAAGCATCTTTACTTTCAATAAAAATGCATTTTCCTTTCATATCGTGCAGTTATTCTTTTGTTTCTTTTCTTTCCATTCATAATCATAACGCATAAATAAGTCAGTCTTAAATTCATTTTCATTGAATACTCTTTCATGCCTACCATAGGTCCCCAGATATCGATGTCATGAACAACGCTGCTACGGACCTAGAATTTCCTGATGAGCAAGACATGTGCCCAGGAGAACCTCAGGACTTTACAGATGACGGAGATTGTGGTATATCCCCGGATCTGTTAAGGATGGTGGAGCAGGAAGAAAAGCTGATTCTGCTTCACAAAGAGACAATTGAGAATGTGACTCTGGAGGAAGCGAAAGAGGTGAAAATTGGAACCCTCATCACTAGGGAAACAAGGCAGGACCTCATCAGACTTCTGTTAGAGTTCAAAGATGTCTTTGCATGGTCGTATCAGGACATGCCTGGGTTGAGCCCTGATATTGCGGTACACCGTATCCCCATAAAGGAAGATTGCAAGCCGGTTCAACAGAAGCTCCGAAGGATGAGACCCGATGTCGCGGTAAAAATAAGGGAAGAAGTCAAAAAGCAATTTGATGCTGGGTTTTTACGAGTGGTGAATTACTCAGAATGGATAGCCAACGTTGTCCTTGTCCCTAAGAAGGATGGAAAAGTACTAATGTGTGTCGATTATAGGGACCTAAACAAGGCCAGTCCGAAAGACAACTTCCCACTACCTCACATCGACACCTTGGTAGATAACACAGCGGGGTATTCATTTTTCTCTTTCATGGATGGTTTTTCGGGATACAATCAAATAAAGATGCATCCTGAAGATATGGTAAAGACCACCTTCATAACCTTATGGGGTACCTTTTGTTACCAAGTAATGTCATTCGGGCTAAAGAATGCGGGAGCAATGTACCAAAGGGCTATGGTAACCTTGTTTCATGACATGATGCACAAGGAGATCAAGGTCTACGTCGACAACATGATCGCAAAGTCTAAAACGGAAGGGGAGCATGTGCAAGTTTTGAGAAAACTATTCTTGAGGTTGAGGAAATTTCAGTTGAAACTCAATCCAGCCAAATGTACTTTCGGGGCTCGATCAAGGAAGCTACTTGGTTTCGTGGTCAGTGAAAAGGGAATTGAAGTAGATCCGGATAAAGTCAAGGCCGTACAAAAATTGCCTCCGCCGCGTAATCAGAAGGAAGTCCGAGGTTTTCTTGGAAGATTGAATCACATCGCTCGGTTTATTTCGCAATTGACTGAGAAGTGTGATCCAATATTCCGTCTTCTTAAGAAACACAATCCAGGCGTTTGGGACGCTGAATGCCAGAGGGCATTTGACAAGATTAAAAAATACTTGTCCAATACCCCAGTGTTAATGCCTCCCAGTCCTGATAGACCATTGATTTTGTATTTGTCGGTGTTTGATAATTCAATGGGATGTGTACTCGGCCAGCACGATGAGACCGGGAAAAAAGAAAGAGCGATATACTACCTCAGCAAGAAATTCACTGAGTGTGAAATGAGATACTCGCCAATTGAGAAACTGTGTTGTGCATTGGTCTGGACAACTCGGAGGTTGAGGCAATACATGTTATACCATACGACTTGGTTAATCTCTAAACTAGACCCGCTTAAGTACATGATGGAGTCAACCGCCCTGAACGGAAGAATGGCCCAATGGTAAATTTTGCTCTCCGAGTTCGACATAATTTATGTGAACTAGAAAGCGGTAAAAGGGAGTGCAATAGCAGATTTCCTAGCCAGCAGGGCGCTAGAAGATTATGAGCCTCTTAATTTCGATTTTCCTAATGAAGATCTGATGTTTGTAGCGGCGATTGAGGAAGATACCCTAGAAGATCATCCTTGGAAGTTGAACTTTGACGGAGCATCAAATGCCGTTGGAAATAGGGTTGGGGCAGTCCTGGTATCCCCAAATGGAGAACACTATCCATTCACTTGCAAGTTGGACTTCGATTGCACAAACAACATGGCAGAATACGAAGCCTGTATCATGGGAATCTGAGCTGCTATAGACCGTAAAATCAAGTTGCTAGAGGTATATGGAGACTCCGTATTGGTAATATATCAGCTCAAAGGAGAATGGGAAACAAGAGATCCCAAATTGATCAGCTACCGAAAGTTAGTTTTGGAACTAATTGAGGAGTTCGATGATATCACATTCTTTTACCTCCCCCGTGATGAAAACCAGATGGCTGACGCCTTGGCCACCCTAGCTTCTATGATCAGAGTAAACGAGCAAGAGGGTACGAAGCCTATCCAAATGAGTATTTATGAGACTCCGGCTCACTGCTGCAATATCGACGAAGAGGAGGAGAGAGATGGTCATTCTTGGTATCATGATATTCTGCGGTATGTGAAGAGCCGGGAATATCCTGATCAAGCAACAGAAAATGACAGGGGAACATTGAGAAGACAGGCCAATGACTATGTCTTAGACGGAGAGATCCTGTACAAAAAGAGGAAAGATCAGGTATTGTTAAGATGTGTTGATGCTATTGAGGCTAGAAAAATCCTGGAAGAAGTTCATGAGGGTGTCTGTAGAACACATGCCAATGGGTTTACAATGGCCAGACAAATCATGAGATTCGGGTATTACTGGTCCACAATGGAAGGAGACTGTATCTGTTATGCTAAGAAGTGCCACAAGTACCAGATTTATGGAGACAAGATCCATGTGCCTCCTTCACCTCTTCATGTTATGACTTCTCTGTGGCCTTTCTCAATGTGGGATGTCATTGGGCCGATCTCACCGAAAGCTTCTAATGGACATCGTTTCATCTTCGTGGTCATTGATTACTTCACCAAATGGGTAGAGGCAGCTTCATATGCCAATGTTACGAAGACAGCAGTTAGCAAGTTTTTGAAGAAGGAGATCATATATCGCTATGGTATGCCAGAAAGGATCGTGTCTGACAATGCACTAAACTTGAACAATAGAGCGATAGCGAAAGTCTGCAGTCAGTTCAACATTAAGCACCATAACTCGTCGCCATATTGCCCGAAAATGAATGGAGCAGTTGAGGCGGCTAATAAAAATATTAAGAGAATTGTGGGGAAAATGGCTGAGACCTACAAGGATTGGCATGAAAAGTTACCACTTGCCCTATACGCCTATCGAACATCGGTTAGAACCTCTACCGGGGCAACTCCTTTCTCGTTGGTTTATGGGATGGAGGCAGTCTTGCCTATTGAAGTTGAAATCCCTTCACTCCGGGTTTTGTCAGAGCTGAAGTTGGACGAAGCAGAATGGGTTCAATCTCGATATGATCAACTGAATCTAATTGAGGAAAAGAGGCTAAGAGCCATTCACCATGGTCAATTGTACCAGAGGCGGATGATGCGGGCTTACAATAAGAAAGTCCGCCCCAGAGTATTCCATGAAGGAGACTTGGTGTTGAAACAGATCCTCCCTATGCAAAAGGACTTCAGGGGAAAGTGGATGCCTAATTGGGAAGGACCTTATGTTGTAAAGAAGGCCTTTTCTGGAGGAGCTTTGATACTAGCCGAGATGGACGGCAAAAGTCTGCCAAATCCAATTAATGCAGACTCAGTCAAGAAGTACTTCGCATGAAAAGGGGCCAAGGCGAAAACCTACAAAGGGCGTCTTGAGTTCAAAAAAAAGAAGAAGAGACCAAGGCGAAAACCCGTAAAGGGCGCTTTGAGACCAAAGGGGCTTTGAGTCGAAAACCCGAAAAGGACGGCTCAGATTATGACCAACTCGTGATGGGGCATACAATAGTCTCGCTACGCTTGAATTAATAATGATGAGGTATGTTACATCTTGAGGCATCGACAAAGTACCATGGATCTTCTAGACACATGTTGAACTCAGAATGGTCTTCAAGAAGTGCGTACAGAGAACCTCAGGCTGTGATATCTGGGGCATCATTGCTATTTTTACTCATTTTTTGTATCTTAGTAGAATGTGTTTTCTTTGCTCAATCCTTTGTACTTTAGTGGAATGTGTTTTCTTTGCTCAATCCATTCTTCATGGGTTTTATCCCGAATAAATTACAGTTTTATTCATTTCTATAATCTTTTTCCAGCATTTCCCATTGAAGTAATGATTACTGAACTAATAATGCTTTCAGAAAGGAAGTTTTAAGTATTACTCTGAAAGTCTCTAAATAATACAAGAATCTGAAACAGGACAGTTATTTAGAACTAACCAGGCTTAAAGGGTTCGGAGCACTTGAGATAAGGGTCTAAGCAGTGACGACATCTTCAGATTCTCTATTAGAAGTATCAGTTGAGCACACATCAAGGAGCACCTTAATAAACAGCAAGCAATGATAGCCCAAGGGTTAAATATGGATTATTCTAATGACATTTTGCATCCATCCATAACATTCATAATACATATAGTTAGGAGCATTTTTCATGACGTCCTAATCATTTGACATAAGGATAGACCCCATGAAATCAATTCTACAGGTAAGTTCCCCAGAGGACAATGTAGCAAAATTGATGGAAGTTACAGAAGAATGTAGATCTTATCTCTCCTGAGCGGGAGTAGAGCAGATCGAATACGGTAAGCCTTAACCCCCTAAGCAGTAGGGTAACAGGCTGAAAATAGCAGATCTTATCTCCATTGAGCAGGAGTGGAGCAGATCGAAGAGGCAGATATTATCTTCACTGAGCAGGAGTGGAGTAGATCATAGCGGATCCTATCTTCACTGAGCAGGAGTGGAGCGGATTGAAAATTACAGATCTTATCTCTACTGAGCAGGAGTGGAGCAGATCGAAGATTCTAGCCTTATCTTCACTGAGCAGGAGTGGAGCAGGCTGAAAGAATAGATCTTATCTTCACTGAGCAGGAGTGGAGCAGATCGAAAACTATAGATCTTATCTCTACTGAGTAGGAGTAGAGCAGATCGGAAGACTGAAGCTTTATCTCCACTGAGCAGGAGTGGAGTAGGCTAAAGATAGCAGATCTTATCTTCACTGAGCAGGAGTGGAGCAGATCGAAGACAACAAATCTTATCTCTACTGAGCAGGAGTAGGGCAGATCGGAAAAACAGATCTTATCTCTACTGAGCAGGAGTAGAGCAGATCGAAAGTAGCAGATCTTGTCTCCACTGAGCAGGAGTGGAGTAGATCGAAACAAAATTCCTATACCCATGAGGGTGCAGTGGGTTAAAACGAGGTTACCCGGAAAAAGAAGGCATCAAGAAGCACCGAGACTCGGCAAGACCGGGCAAAATTGGTCCTCTTAAAGTCTTTGCTTCGTTCCCGTTACACAACAATGAGCAAAGAGGGGCAGCTGTAGACCCCAATTATTACCCAGGCCCAATACTATTAACCAAATTAAAAAACCCAAAATCAGAAATTAATAAACCCGGGCCCAATACCCATTAGCCAAGATTAATAAAAAAAAGGGGTCTGTTAACTAGGTCCATCTGCGATGGCCCAAAACTTAACCCAATGTTTGCAAGGCCCAAGCAGCACGTTCCTCCTCCGCAACGTGCGCCTTCACGCCTCCGGTGGTGTACCTACAAAACAGGAGGCAGTAAAATAGTAGGATTGTAGTGAGGATTCGGGGTTTGATTGTATTCTATTTCTAGGGGGGTTTTTCAGGCTATAAAAGAAAAATCAAATCTGTACAAAAGGGAGATTACAAGGATTTTTGTACGGAGACTATACATTTTTTCTATAGTAGAGAATCAAAGAAAACAGAGTAAAGGTCCTTTTTTTTATTCTTTCTCCCCTTAAATTTGTTTGTCTTCCTCGTTTTTTTCCTTTTTTTCTTCTTTCTTTGTTTTAAAAAATACAAAAGCTTAAACATATAAAAGTTTTTTTAACTAAAAGAAAAGAGATCGAGAGAGACTCACCGGGCTCCCTTGACCATCGCCGTCGATGCGTACATGGGGGCTCCTGGTTTTGTTTCAAAATAGAAAAAGGGATCAAAGAAAGAGGAGAAGGGTTCGGCCATTGTTGAAGCAGAAATGGGGAATGGAAATGTTGGTTTTTTTTTTTTTGATTTAAAAACAAAGAAAAAATATGCTGCGTAAAAGGGGGGGTGCCTTGCGCATGCGCCATTTTACCCTAAATGGGTAAATTCCGCAGTAGGCCCCTTTCCTTTGAGTCCAGTTTTAATCGTGTCCCCCTCCATTTTTTAAAATTAGCCCCAAGCTTTCGACTTTGATCCAATTCAGTCCTTTTTTTTATTGTTTTGTTATTTTGCCATTAGATTCATTGTTTTTTTTAAATGTTTTTTTGTTACCTTTTTTATTATTATTGTCATAATTATATTCTTTATATTTTATATTATTATATATTATTGTTTTTATATATACCATTGTTTTGCTACTATTATTTTATTATTACTATTAACTTTATTGTTATTTATAATTTTTATTACAAAATTTACTCTTATTTTATTTATTTTTATATTATGATTATATCTATTATTTTATTATTATCAAATACTTTTATTTCTTTTATTACTATTGTTTTATTCATACTATTATTTTATCATCTCCTTATTATTTTTTTTTCATTTTTTATTTTTACTATTTATTATCATTCTATTATTATTTAGTACTATTACTTTATACTAATATTTTTCTTTATTATTATTTTTATTACATACTATTATATCTATTATTATATATATTATGGTTTACTTTAGTTGTCTTATTATATATTATTACTTTTACATCTATTATTTTTATTATTATTAGTATTCCTTTAGTTCTTTTATTGCTTTTTTTTATTACTATTAATATCATTACTTTTTTCCATATATTCGTTATTAATTATTTATTATTAGTTTTATATTTCATTATTATTACTTCTTGTTTTATTTGTTACATATCGTTTTTATAATTGTAATACTACTGTTTTTCCTTTTTTGTATTTATTGTATTCCCTATCATCATCGTGTCTACATTTCCACGTTTTTATTTTTGCTTTTCTCCAAAAACTTAACAAATGTTTCAAAAGGGAATTTTGTGTGTTTGGAAGCTCGGGCAATCGTGCCCAATCGTGCCCGGCGTCAATTTTTTCGTTCGTCTAGATCGCTAAATATCCTTGAAAGATTTTGATCGGTTTTTTTTTTGAAAATAAGGCAATGTTTCGTGTTTGGAAGTTTGAGAGATTCGTGCCCAATCGTGCTGGGTCTCGATTTTCTATTCGTTCAAATGACCAAATATCATTCGGAGGTTTTGATCGAGGTTTCTTAAATAAAGGCAATATTTCATGATTGGAAATTCAAGGAATCGTACCCAATCGTGCTGGGTTTCGATTTTTAGTTTAGCCAAATAGTGAAATACCCTTTTCAAATTACAATACGTGAATTTTGGAAATCATGAAATGATCTTGGTATCGAAGGTTTGAAGCATCGTTTCCTATCGTGCTGGATGTGATATTTCAACTTTTCGAAACAAGAGAGTTTTGATTATCCAATGCGAGTTATCCAAACGTTTTTAAAGATTCATATTTTAAAATATTTTCTAATTTTCGATATTAAGGACATTAATCAATCAACGTGGTACCAATTTTTGGGCGTTGCGAGGGTGCTAATCCTTCCTCGTGCGTAACCGACTCCCGAGCCCGTTCTCTGAAAACTCGTGACTCAAAATGTTTTCTAAAGTGACCCAATCGCACTTCAAAAATGGTTGGTGGCGACTCCATTTTTCTTTTTAAAGTCGGCCCGTTTTTCCAAACAAAAAATGGTTTCGACAATTATTATTATTATTATTATATTTATGCTATCATAGTGTATATGCTTTTTATTATCTCGATATTTACTAACGCTTTCTAGCTTTTATTATTATTTCAATGCCGTCTTTTACCTTTTTATATTTTTATATTGTTTTATCTTTTATTACCAGTATTGTTTATTTCGTATTTTCGTCATTTCTTGTGGACCAACGATTTTAAATCGCAACTCGACATTTTAATTCACACAAAAAGAGGTAATATTGGTGTGTTTAGAAGGCCGAAAAATTACATCCTAACGTGTTGGGTGTCGATCTTTTCGTCCGACTAAATACTCAAATATCCTTTTCTTTTACATGCTTTGAAAATCAAAGATGATCTCGGTATCGAAATATAAGGGTGTTATATCCTAAGTGTTGGGTATGATACTTTTCTTCCTTTGAAGCGACTTAATCTTGAGATTCAATCCTAATTCAATTAACCGTTTTATTTTCTTCGAAAGTTTTACCCTAAATATTTTCAAGTTTTCGACATTAGGACAACATTAATCAATTTGGTACCAACTTTGGGTGTTGCAAGGGTGCTAACCCTTCCTTGCACGTAACCGACTTCCGAACCCGTTTTCTCGAATTTCACAAACCAAAATATTTTTATAGGTGACCCGATCACACCTAAATAAAAAGGATCGGTGGCGACTCCACATTTTTTAGTTGATCCCTGCTTTTTCAAAACTCGTAAAGAATGGTTTCGACAGCATGGCGACTCCACTGGGGACTTTGAGGGTCAGGCCATAAATTGATTAATTGTTGTCCTTTTAATTGAAAACTTGGAAAATTATTTTGGAAAATCATTTTTGACGCATTTGATTGTGCTATAATGTCAGGTTTCATGAAACACTTTGGCATTGCTTTGCACGACCGTTGTGGTCATACCTTTAAGTGGGGGTGAGAAACTAAGCTTTCGTGAGGTTTTCACCTCCGCATGGGCTAGTGGATTGCTTTCGGGATACATCCGTACCTATGTGCTTCGTGAGGTTTTTACCTCCGCATGGCCATAGGGAAATGTATTCCCCTAAACTAAACTCGGTCTGTATGAGCCTATAATGGGTGAGGATCGAGGAATCTACTGGTTCAGGTACCTTTCTTTAGAACCAAACCTCATATAGCAAGCCTTAGTGGTCACCCGAGTAAATGTTTTATTTCTTGCTTGTTTTAAGCTATATGTGAAATATTGACTTGTTTTATTGAAAGATATTTTTTATCACACTTAATTCACTAACGTGCATCATATTGCATGACCGTCACGGTCTCACCTTTAAGTGGGAGTGAGAAACTAAGCTTTCGTGAGGTTTTCACCTCCGCATGGGCTAGTGGACTACTTCCGGGACATATCTGTACCTATGTGCTTCGTGAGGTTTTCACCTCCGCATGGCCATAGGGAAATGCGTTCCCCTGAACCGAACTCGATCCATATGAGCCTATAACGGGTGAGGATTGAGGAATCTGCTGGTTCAGGCACCTTCCTTCAGAACCGAACCCCATATAGAGACCTAGAAGCCTACCCTAGGTAGAATTGTACTAAACCCTAGTGGTCACCCAGATAGGTGTTCTATTTCATAGATTATTTCTCCTTTTCTAACGTGTTTTCTTCCGTTTCGATTACATTACATTGCATCATCATAGAAAGGAGGTGTTGATTAATATTCGATTGCTTAATAGAGGAGTTTGTCATAAGGAAATGAATTTCTTGATAAAGTGGATTATAATACGGTTGCTCAAATATAGTCCAAGTAAACCACGAGAGAAGGCGTATAGTCTATGGAAGAATACAAGACTTTGCTCGATGTTTCAAGCCAACAATGATTATTCAAGAGTCGTCACGTCTTGAATTTTTGGGTTAAGAAGCTTATGAACAATCACAGAGGATAAACAAGTAAAGAGGAACGGCCCGAACCAAGCTACAAGGAGCTAGAAGAGGCATCTACAAAGAAAGTTCACAAGACATGGCCATGATATCCGGTCACGAAGGAAAAGATTGGTGTTTTGCTTGGACTATGGGGACAAAACCGTATATGTAATCCGTTTTATGTAAAGAGCTTTATTTTCTAGAAAAGTTCTTCTAATGGAATTGAATTCATAATCGGCGCCTTTCTTTCTTTTTGCATTCATTCCATGCATTGGCATTGCATTGCATCATCCTAGAAAGGAGGTGTTGATTTGCGTTTGATTACTAAATAGAAGAATTCGTCATAAGAAAATGTGTTACTTGATAAAGAGGATTATAATACGGTCGTCCGAACATAGTTTAGGTGAGCAACAAGACAAGACATTGCCTGAAGATTCAAGCTGACAAGGAGTGCCCGGAAGCCATCAGGAGATTATGAGCACCACGGAGGATAAGTGAGTAATGAGGTACGACCTAGATCAAGCAACAAAGAGCTAGAAGAGGCGTCTACTAAGAAAGCTTACGAGACATAACCATAACATTCGGATACGAAGAAGAGGATTTGTTTGAAGTTTTAAGCTGACAAGGATTGTTTAGGAGTCATCAGAAGATTGCGAGCATCGCGGAGGGTGAGTAATGAGGTACGACCTAGATCAAGCAACAAAGAGCTAGAAGAGGCGTCTACTAAGAAAGCTTACGGGACATAACCATAACATTCGGATACGAAGAAGAGGATTTGTCTGAAGTTTTAAGCTGACAAGGATTGTTTAGGAGTCATCAGAAGATTGCGAGCATCGCGGAGGGTGAGTAATGAGGTACGACCTAGATCAAGCAACAAAGAGCTAGAAGAGGCGTCTACTAAGAAAGCTTATGGGACATAACCATAACATTCGGATATGAAAAAGAGGATTTGTCTGAAGTTTTAAGCTGACAAGGATTGTTTAGGAGTCATCAGAAGATTGCGAGCATCGCGGAGGGTGAGTGATGAGGAACAACCTGGATCAAGCAAGGAAGAGTTAGAAGAGGCGTCTAATGAGGAAGTTCATAGGACACGACCATAAGAAGAGGATTGGTGTTTTTACCTGGACTATGAGGAAGGGGCCGTATACGCGTTCCATTTTATGTAAAGAAACATATTTTCTAGACAAATTCTTCTAGTGGGAATGGAATTCATAATCAACGCCTCTCTTTCTTTTTGCATTCATTCCATGCATTTGCATTGCATTTCATGCATTTGCATTACATCATATCACATGTATTAAAACTTGTAGGAAGACTCTAATTAAGGGAAGTTATTTCAGTGACCTAGAAGACATGGACCGAAGGTTGGAGAGATTAGAGCAAAGGCAAATATTGATGCAAGAACAGTTAGCCAAAATTCAACAGAATATGCAGGATCAAATGAATATGATGCACCAGTTAACCCAATTACTAGTCAAAAGACTTGGAAAAAGGGGTGGTCCAGTGGTCAGCAGTATAGATGATGAAGAAGAAATTGTTTATTCCCCGATGAATATCCCGACTCAACCAGATACACAGTCGCATGGGGTACCCGTTATTATCAAACCCCAATGCCAGATTAATACCCCGGCACTGTTGAATCTCCCGATGGGCTCATGTTCTAACCCTAATGATGATCAAAGCAAACTGATTGTTCAAGCGGAGACAAAGGAAAGGAGAGAGCAGACATTAAGGGCCCCGAAGAAGAAGGAAAAGGAAGTGGGTAGTACAAGTAAGCATGACAGGGGCCGTTCGGAGCTGATTTCAGTAAGCCAGCTAAGGATGGTGACTACCAACCCTCAAGGCCCTCTTAAGCAGGATTCTAACCCAAAGCCTAACACTAGAAGGCTCCACTTCACACCCATCTCGATGACATACAAGGAGCTCTATCAAAATTTATTTGATGCACATGTGGTGTCTCCTTACTATTTGAAGACATTACAGCCTCCATATCCTAAATGGTATGATCCGAACGTTCAATGCGATTACCATGCGGGAATAACTGGTCACTCAATCGATAACTGCACTGCATTTAAAAAGTTGGTTGAAAAGTTCATTAAGATAGGAATTGTGGAGTTTGATTATTTTTCAGGACCTAATCATTCTGATGAAGCCGTAACAGAAATCGGGATGAGGCAGAAGAATGCGTTTCCTTGAAGAAAGTCCTCGGAATCGGGAAACAAGAACATTAACGACGTATCTGTAAAGTTTCCAAGACCTTGCATGTTTGGGAGTGTTTTGAACAATGGAACTGCGGAAGAGATCCCTGTATTTTTAGAGCTAACTTGGAGTAATATCCAAAATGCGCTTATTGCTCTAAAGCCTAGGAGCAATAAGAATCTTTTATGAAATAGGCTTGTGTCCGGAATTGTTATTTCAATAAAAGGCATCTTTCTAAGTAAATATTTTCATGCTTTACACTTTTTTTCATTTTTCATTCATGTCCATATCATATATATAATCATCCTTAGAATCATTTGTTCTTTGGATTTTCTACCTTACACCCACAATGGGTCCCCAGATATCAATGACATGAGCGACGCCAGAGTCTACTTCTGAGTAAGATATGCGTCTAGAGGGATCTCAGGGCTTTGGAGACGATAGATATTATAACCTATATCCTGATTTGTTAAAGATGGCAGAGCGAGATGAAAAATAGATACTACCTTATAAAGCATCATTGTGAGCCTAGGAGAAGAGAGAAAGGTGAATATCGAAGCGTAGCCCACCACAAAGACAAAGCAGGACATCATTGAGTTATTCCCGATTCAAGGATGTTTTCACGTGACACGCCTGGGCTACTGAAACGCGGATATGCTGTTAAGACCAAGGAAGTCCTAGAAGAGGTTCATCAGGGTATTTAAAGATCACATGCTAATGATTTTACGATAGCCAAGCTAATTATGAAATTCAAATTCTACTGGTCCATCATAGAAAGGGATTGCATCAGTTATGTCGTAAATGCCAAATTTATGAAAACAAAATTCATACGTCTCATCCATTTCTTCATAGACCTTATCTGTGTGGGGCATAGAGTTTATTGGGACGACCTCGTCGGGAGCTTTTAGCGAACATTAATTCACTAAGAGTGTGGAAGTAGCTTCGTAGGCCAATATTGCAAAATCAGTGGTCATTAGAACAAAAAGGAAAAAGAATGCCGACAACTAAAATGTCAGAAAGATCACATTTAACCGCACAATATCAAAAGTTTGCGGTCTGTTCAAAGATCAAGTGCCACATCATGGTGCAAAAAAAAACCAAAAAACAAAAAAAACAAAAAAAAGGGGGCAACAAAACGAGGATTGATTAGAAGATGACATAGACTTGTAAAGATGGGCATATAGAAGTTACGTTTACCCTTTATGCTCATTAAGTGTCGACCGAGACCTCTGCAGAGGCAACGCCTTCCTCATTAGGTTTTGCCTAGTGAAGTCAAAATCCTCTTTTCTAGGGCACAGGCCGAGCCAAAATTAGATGAGGCAGAATGGATCCAGTCTCGATGTGATCAAGTAAATTTGAAGAGAAAATATTAAAAGCTAGCTATCATGGTCAGGTGATACAAGCTCACAACAAAAAAGGATCGCCTTAGAAAATTTCATGATAGAGCTTCAAAAAAGATTCCTCCCATACAAAAGGGACTTCAGAAGAAAGAGAATGCCAAACTAGGAAGGACCTTATACAGCAAAGAAGGCCTGTTCTACGGAAGTATGGATATGGACAGAGATGGATAGCAAAAACTTGTCCAATCCGGTGAATTCGGATTCGGCCTAAAAAAGGTTGATTCAAAAAAAAGAGAGAGAGAGAGAGAGAGAAAGAAAAAAATGGAGGCCAAAGGCGAAAACCCGCAAAGGGCGCTTTGAGACCAAAGGTGGGTATGAGTTGAAAACCCAAAATGGGCGGCTCAAATTTTGATAAAAAATAGGGCGTATAGTAGTCTCGCCATGCCTGAAGTAACAATGAAGGGGTATGTTACGTCTTGGAGCATCGACAAAGTACTCCGGATCCCCTAAACACATATTGAGTTTAATATGGTCTTCAAGAAGTCTGAACGGAGAAGCTCAGGCTATGGTATCTGGGGCACCTAGTTTCCATTTTACCCATTTTAAGTCTGCTATATTTGTCTTTTCAAAATACACTCTAAATAAACTTTCTTCTTCACTGCATTTGCTAGCTTTGATTAACTTGTTTGGTTCGAGCTATGCTCCCAATAAATTTCTGCTTCGCCTATCATTATGATTTTTTTTCGAGCGTTTCGCATTGAAATAACTATTACTGGACTAATAATACTTTCATAAAAGGAGTTTCGCCTTTACTCTGGAAACCTCTAAACAATACAGGAGTTTAAAACAGGATTATTGCTTAAGATTCACCAAGCTTAAGGGTTGGAAATATCTGAGTCCAAATTAAGGTTATCTCTTCGGATTTTTGTCAAAAATGGTGATTGAACAAAATGACAAGATATCGCATCAGTGATACAAGCCTGACGAAAAATGGGCATTGTTAACCCAAGTACAAAGCTCGAGTCATTCTAAAAAAAACGATATTCTGTATTCATGCGAATATCATGCATGTACATCTAGTTGGGTCACTTAAAAAGTGATCAATAGATGGAAGCTGATACAGATCCTATACCTTTGAATGACAATGGGATGGATTGAAGAAGAAACAAATCTCACATTCTGAAATCACAGCGGGATGGTTAGGAAAAGATCCAGATCCTATACCCCCAAGTCACAATGAGATGAACCTTAAAGTTACAGTGGGTCAAATCTGTTGAGCAAAATATGTGTTTCTCGGGTTCTCAGTCAAAGAATACCAGCAGAGTAAAATGGTAGCATATTACCCTGATGAACTATGAACGATGACGCCTTAAGCAGGGATCATTCTCACGAAATTCTGCATTCATGCAAAACACATCTAGTTAGGAGCACTGGATTCTTTCCAATCATTACATCCTAATCATTGTAACAAATCATTCTCATGACATTCTGCATTTAGGCAAATGTTATCCATAATACATTTAGTAGGAAGCATTGATTTCATTCAGATCAGTGCACTCTAACCATTTTGCATAAACATAAACACAAACTGATTTTACACGACAAGTCCCCTAGAAGACATCGTCGCAACATCGGTGAGTTCAAAAATCTTGCCTTCCGAAGTGAAGCGGACTAAAGATAGCAGATTTGACATCCCTGAAGTTGCAGGAAGCAGATCGAAGATATCAGTTTGGTGATCCTTGAGTTTGCAGGGATCAGATTGAAAATAGCAGATTTGACATTCCTGAAGTTGCAGGAAGCAGATCGAAGACATCAGTTTGGTGATCCTTGAGTTTGCAGGGATCAGATTGAAAATAGCAGATTTGACATTCCTGAAGTTGCAGGAAGCAGATCGAAGATATCAGTTTGGTGATCCTTGAGTTTGCAGGGATCAGATTGAAAATGGCAGATTTAACATTCCTGAAGTTGCAGGAAGCAGATCGAAGACATCAGTTTGGTGATCCTTGAGTTTGCAGGGATCAGATTGAAAATAGCAGATTTGACATTCCTAAAGTTGCAGGAAACAAATCGAAGATATCAGTTTGGTGATCCTTGAGTTTGCAGGGATCAGATTAAAAATAGCAGATTTGACATTCCTGAAGTTGCAGGAAGCAGATCGAAGATATCAGTTTAGTGATTCTTGAGTTTGCAGGGATCAGATTGAAAATAGCAGATTGACATTCCTGAAGTTGCAGGAAGCAGATCGAAGATATCAGTTTGGTGATTCTTGAGTTTGCAGGGATCAGATTGAAAATAGCAGATTTGACATTCCTGAAGTTGCAGGAAGCAGATCGAAGATATCAGTTTGGTGATTCTTGAGTTTGCAGGGATCAGACTGAAGATAGCAGATTTGACATTCCTGAAGTTGCAGGAAGCAGATCGAAGATATCAGTTTGGTGATCCTTGAGTTTGCAGGGATCAGATTGAAAATAGCAGAATTGACATTCCTGAAGTTGCAGGAAGCAGATCGAAGATATCAGTTTGGTGATTCTTGAGTTTGCAGGGATCAGATTGAAAATAGTAGATTTGACATTCCTAAAGTTGCAGGAAGCAGATCGAAGATATCAGTTTGGTGATTCTTGAGTTTGCAGGGATCAGACTGAAGATAGCAGATTTGACATTCCTGAAGTTGCAGGAAGCAGATCGAAGATATCAGTTTGGTGATTCTTGAGTTTGCAGGGATCAGATCGAAAATAGCAGATTTGACATTCTCGAAGTTACAGAGAAGCAGATCGAAGACATCAGTTTGGTGATCCTTGAGTTTGCAAGGATCAGATTGAAAATGGAAGATTTGACATCCCTGAAGTTGTAGGAAGCAGATCGAAGACATCAGTTTGGTGATCCTTGAGTTTGCAGGGATCAGATTGAAAATAGCAGATTTGACATTCTCGAAGTTACAGAGAAGCAAATCGAAGACATTAGTTTGGTGATCCTTGAGTTTGCAGGGATCAGATTGAAAATGGCAGATTTGACATCCCTGAAGTTGCAGGAAGCAGATCGAAGACATCAGTTTGGTGATCCTTGAGTTTGTAGGGATCAGATTGAAAATAGCAGATTTGACAAATTGAAGACATCAAACCTGGCATTCTCGAAGTTACAGAGAAGCAGATCGAAGACAGCAAACCTGGCATTCTCGAAGTTGCAGAAGCAGATTGAAGTCAATAATCGTCTTTCAAAGTTGCGACAGTGTGGATCAAAGCAACATGTTACAGTGGAGTTTGAAGCTACTTGGCAAAGAAAAGCACTCGAAGAATCAAGGCTTGGCCAAGACAGGGCAAAATTGGTTCTTCTATTGTCTTTGCTCTATTCTCGTTTCATGACAATGAGCAAAGAGGGGCAACTGTAATAACCCAATTTCGCCTGGGCCCGCCAACTAAGGCCCAATACAGACAAGCCCAAGCAGCCATTAACCCAACATTCGGCCCAAATCCAAAAGGCCCAAACGACCCATATTTTTAGGGTTTTCAGGAAACCCTAGCCACTGACCCCAAGAGCGCCGCGCGCGTGCCTCTACGCGCGTCACCAGGTGCGCCGCAAGCCTCCACTGGCCTCCACTAGCCACTCCCCCACTTCCCATTGTTTCCCATGATCTGCAAGAAAGAACAAAGCAGCAGCACCACTAGCAAAAGGATTCGTTTTTTTTAACATCATCATTCGGCTATAAAGGCCAACTCAAAACACTGTAACAGGAGGGGATTTTTTTTTGGATTCGAAAGAAGAGAAAGAAATACAAAAAAATTTTAGCAATCAGAAGCAAACAATAAAAATTTCAAGGTTGATTTCTTTTTATACCACTATTCACTATTTTCTATTTTTATCATTTCATTTTAGTTTATTTCGAAATATTTATAAGCAATAATAAAAAGAGGAAAAGACTCACCTAAGGAGGAGTCCGACCACGTATGCGGTGGTCATTACCGACGACGTCGCACCGGCGACGGCGCTGAGGAGAACCCGAAACCCTAGCAGAGAAAAAGGGTCTTCCCTTTTGTTTTTATGAAAACTGCAGCAGCAAAAATAAAAAAAAAGGGGAAAATCGGTATAAATAGCAGCTCTGAAACGCTGCCGTTTCAATGGGTTCCCCAGGCGCCAAGACGGCGTCGTTTTGGGGAACCCGAACTAGATCCGACCCGCACCGGCCAAGGTCCGCGTGCCTCTTCATTGAACGGGCTATTTGTGCGCGCAGTCCCACCTCTTTTACAATCCTTTGCAATTTGATCCTTTTTATTTGCGTCTTCTTTAAAATTCGCCCCGGAAGTGTGTTTAATTTGCAATCTGGTCCTCACCCATGTGGCGCGCTTTGAAGGAGGGGGGCTATTTTCCAATCTACTCCCTTCGCCTTTTTGCGCGTTTCAAATAGGTCCTCCCCTATATGTTTTACTTCAAATTCACCCCAAATATTCCGATTTTGTTCTATTTTAGTCATTCCTCATTACTTTGGTTATTTTATTGGTAAATTCACTAACTTTGTTATTGTTATTACTATATTTATATTATTATATTGTACATATTGTGTATATTATTATTATTATTAGTATTACTATATTAGTATATTATATATATTTCGTATTACTATTGTTGTTATTATTATTATATCACTATTTATTATTATTATTATCACCATATTTATATTATTATTATATTGTACACATTTTGTATCATTATTATTATTATTATTATTATTATCATACTATTATTATTATGTTATTATTCTTTCTATATTACTATTATTGTACTATCATCTATTATTATTATTATTGATTATTATTATTATTATTATCATATTATTATGTTGTACATATTATTATTATTATTTTATTATGGTGTTATTATTATTTATTATTATTATTATTATTATTATTATTATTATTATTATTTATATTATATACACTTTGCATTAGTATTATTATCTTATTATCATTATTATATTTATGTTGGTATGTTGTACATATTTTGTGTCCGCACTATTGTTATCTTATTATTATTATTATTATTATATTATTATTATTATTATTATTATTATTATATTATATTTATGCTATCATAGTGTATAGCTTTTTATTATCTCGATATTTACTAACGCCTTCTAGCTTTTATTATTATTTCAATGCCGTCTTTTACCTTTTTATATTTTTATATTGTTGTATCTTTTATTACCAGTATTGTTAATTTCGTATTTTCGTCATTTCTTGTGGACCAACAATTTTAAATCGCAACTCGACATTTTAATTCACACAAAAAGAGGTAATATTTGTGTGTTTAGAAGGCCGGAAAATTACATCCTAACGTGTTGGGTGTCGATCTTTTCGTCCTACTAAATACTCAAATATCCTTTTCTTTTACATGCTTTGAAAATCAAAGATGATCTCGGTATCGAAATATAAGGGTGTTATATCCTAACGTTTTGGGTATGATACTTTTATTCCTTTGAAGCGAGTTAATCTTGAGATTCAATCCTAATTCAATTAACCGTTTTATTTTCTTCGAAAGTTTTACCCTAAATATTTTCAAGTTTTCAACATTAGGACAACATTAATCAATTTGGTACCAACTTTGGGCGTTGCAAGGGTGCTAACCCTTCCTTGCACGTAACCGACTTCCGAACCCGTTTTCTCGAATTTCGCAAACCAAAATATTTTTATAGGTAACTCGATCACACCTAAATAAAAAGGATCGGTGGCGACTCTACATTTTTTAGTCGATCCCCACTTTTTCAAAACTCGTAAAGAATGGTTTCGGCAGTCGTCTACATAGAGAATTTAAGAATTTTTTTGCAATGGATTAGGGTTCACAAAAGGACCTTTTGGGTAGTTGATGAACCTCGTTGGGGTTGTTATTAGAAGCTTTGAATGGTTGAGAAAATGAGCACTCATCTATGAAGTTAGCTAGAGCTTGGGGCTTGACTGCCTTCCACAATAGATATTCTGGCCTAAATTCACTTAGCTCGACACTTCATTTGATCACCTTTCTAAAAGTGTCAACCTTGCGTAGGACATCCTTAAGTGGTTGCTCGGATAAGACCATGATGGGGTGAGCTTGAAAATAAGGACGGATTTTTCTTGCAACCATTACCAAGGCAAAGACAATCTTTTCTACCTTGAAGTAGTTTA
Organism: Gossypium australe; assembly: GCA_005393395.2. NCBI lineage: Eukaryota > Viridiplantae > Streptophyta > Magnoliopsida > Malvales > Malvaceae > Gossypium > Gossypium australe. Next base: position 94,943,094 of record CM016622.1, on the reverse strand, counting down.
GCTCTTCGTCTTGCAGAACCCTGTTGACATAATAAATTGGTTACTGTTGTCCACCAATTTCCTTAACCAAGCCGCTGCTACTATTTTGTCGGATGCAAAAAGATACACATACAATAAATGTAACAACCCAATTTTCAGTGGTAACAAATCAGTGGTTTTGGGACTCTAAATTTTTATTTTATCGACTCGTAATTATTATTTTTAGAATATTTATAGAGTTATTAGAGTCGTATTAAAATTTGGTTCGAAAATATTAATGTTTGGATACTTAATTAAAGAAAAGGACTAAATTGAAAAAGGTGCAAAAATTAGTAATTAGTTCAATTAAATGATTAAATGGCTTATTAATTACATGAGGAGGGACCAATATAATAATTAGTCCCTAATGGATAGTGTTGGATGGCAAAAGGAATTAAAATGATAAATTAATGTGATTTTAATGGCATAATTTTAAATAAATAGAAATTAAATAAAACAAATTAGAACAAATAAGTTTTTTTTCTTCATTTCTTCTTATGCCACTGTCGAAACACCATAGAAGTAGCTTGACAAATCGGTTGAGCATAGAAGCTTGCATATGAGTTCAATTCTTACCTGTTTCTTGTAATTTTTATGTTTTTGAGATCGTTGCAACTAGGTCCAGCTAACCGTACCTTCGTTTCTGATTCTGTTAAAAATTTTGTAAGTTTCCATTATTGAATATTGGATTTTTTTTTATTAATATCATGTATTTGGAGTTTTGATTTTGTTGTTTGATGATTTTGTAAAGAGATTTTTGTTAAATTTTAATTTTACGATTAAATTATTTAAATTCAAAAAATAAAAGGGTATTAATTGTAAAATGGATTGGAAATGAAATATATGCTAATAAATGAGTAATTTTATATTTTAGATCAAGATCCCGTAAATACTCAAAGAAAAGGGAAAATATCATAATAGTCCCTAAACTTATACAACTACTACAATTTAGTCCAAGTATGTTCGTACGGTTAAAATTTAACATTTCTATACATAGGTTATTGGTATTACATGACATAATATATATGTTCCATTGTTTCAAATGAATCATTATTTGAGTCATAATATTGAATTTGATGCTCGATTTCAATTGAATGCGGGATAGAGTACATTCGTGTTTTGGTGTGTTACAGGGGTTTGGAGTGGAGATGGTTTTGGAGGGAGATATTTGTATATTACCCAAGTAAAATGAGGTTTAGCATTTGTTGTGAACTCTCGCATTATACTTTCTATTTGGCGTGATTTGGGTGGATCAACTCTTATGAGCTTTTGTCCAGTTCTTATGAGCTCCTGTTCAGCTCTTATGAGCTTCTGTTGGCGTGTTTCGGGTGGACCAACACTTATGAGCTTTTGTTTGGCATATTTCAGTTGGATCATCTCTTATGAGTTTCTGTCTGGTGTGTTCGGTCTATCTGATGATGTACTCTTACCCTTAAGTCATTCTTTGAATGGAAAATCTCGGTAAGGTAATCTGTTTAATGAATTTGAAAGATATATTACTTATTACATATTAATCTGAACATAGATGAACATATCAATTGAAATTGTAAATGTCAAGGAGTTCTCATGGATGATTATTATTGTTAGAATTATTATAATTAGTTCAGTAAGATCTATTGTTTAATACGTCGAACTTACTAAGCTTCATTAAACTTACTTTTGTTGTTTAATGTCATTATAGATTCTTGGAAGGTTGGACGATTGGATCGGTACTCAAGTCACACTATCCAGCTCATTTCGGTAGTTTTTGGAATGTTTAATACAGATTATATGTCATGTATAGGCTCTTGTGTGGTTTTGGTTATTGTTTGGCTTATGTAAATATTATGAATGATATTTTGTGTAGATAAACAACTTAAATATTACATAAGAATGAGGTATAATTTTTTATGCTAGTATGAATGGTATATATAAATGAAATGTTGTGATTGTGGTACCTTTGATAGGTATTTTGATTAGGTATTGCTTGAATGAATCAATGAATTTAATTGATGTTTATTTTTATGTATAATTATATATACTTGTGGTACCAATAAGGGTACATTGGTTAGGCACTTATTAGGTATTTTGTTGTGCTTTTGGCTCAATTAATGTCATTTTGAATTGGTATTTTGGTTGGTATTTGAGTTTCTTAAGGTCCAAACAAACTTGAAATGATAAACTTGTGTTTTAAGGTTCATTTTGAGGCCACACGGCCGTGTAGGTTCAAGGCATGCAAGTTGGGTAGTTACACGGCCTAACACACGGCTTGGCACACTGGTGTATGAGGTCATTTCGAGGGTTACATAGCCTGGCACACGGGCATGTGACTTGGCCGTGTGACCCAAGTCAGTGAGTTATACGAGCATGGACACGGGCTGGGACACGACCGTGTGTCTCTATTTCGACTATCCACACGGCCTGGTCACACGGCCGTGTGATCCCCACAGTCTAAAATTTTTAACTTTTTCCTAAAATTTTCAAATGTTTCCGATTTAGTCCCGGACTGTTTCTATAGTATTTTTAGGGCCTTGAGGGCTCAATTAAGGGACATTATGAATGTATTTGAATGAAATTAGATTATGCTTGCATTGATGTATGAATTGAATGGTTTACTATTCTATTGGTCCAATATTACTCAGTAACCCTATTCCGACGACGGATACGGGTTAGGAGTGTTTCATTTAGTAGTATCAGAGCTACGGTTTAGTCGGTTCTCAGACTGAACGTAGCGTGTAAAATGTTTAGAATTACATGCCATGTAAATTTGCGATAGTGTGACTTGTTTGATCCGATCTAACCTTTATTTTTCTTATAAACTGTAAAGATGTCAGACGGATCTGATCGTGCTAACAATGATGAGGTTAACAGTAATGTACCTATAACGCCCCGAACTCGAATCCGCCACCGAAATAGAGTTACGAAGTATTACCGGAGTTAGAAATTTATTTATCAGACATTTTATTTCATATAGCATTCATATTTGGAACCAATCAAAATCAAACATATTATCCCTTAAACATATTTATTTTTCTCTACATGTCTTACTTAAATTTATTACTTGTCTCAACATACTTAATTTCCTTGTATCAACGTATCAAAGATAATCACATATTTACATGTCATGATAAATATCATTCTCTTGCCGTTTCTTCCTAAACATAAGTCAGTTAATTCATAATATCAATATTTCATGTACCATCAACTCGTATTTCCTTATATCACATAATTAGTAAATTAAACATATAATAATGATAAAGTTTGAATTATAGTGATACAAATCCGGGTCCGTCAATTCATATTCATGTGCGCACATTTCCATTTCAGAGATCCATCGAATTTTTCTTTCATTCAACCGGGATTTATTTTCCATTTGAGTCATCTGGATCTTTATAAATAAATTTGATCATCATTTTCATTCATTTCATATTCTGATACATTCAAGTAATGCTCTAGGCAAAATTACCATTTTGCCCCTAAGTTTTTAATTAATGACGATTTCATCCTTAGGCTCAGAAAAATAAAATTCTCGTAATTTAGTCCTTGTTTCAAGCCTAATTATTCTAATATATATTGATAACAGCCTATGAATTCTATGAAATATCAGAATTTTTCCATAATTTCAACACTCCTCAATTTAATCCCTAAAACATGTTTTCACCCAATCTTGATCTAAATTAATAATTTCATTCAATCTTGTAACTTAAATAATAAAATAATCCATTTCATGCAATTTAGTCATTTCTAACATTTTTACAAAATTTTCCATAAAGTTTTACTTCTATTCAATTTAGCCCCTGAGCCTAAAACATGCAAATTAGCCATTAGCCAAATATTTATATATATTTTCCTCCTCCTCCTCCTCTCCATTCCACATTCTTAATTTATATTACATGCTTATAAGTAACATTATCTATGATTTCACTATTTACTTATAAATTTATTCAAAGCTGTCCATTTGTGTCATAGTCACTAAATTATTTATATCTTGAGCTACAGAATTCCAATTTAAGTTCTGCTTGATGTTTTAAAAACTAGACTCACATATATTCTTACCATAAAATTTTCAGAATTTTCGGTTTAGCCAATAAGTACAGTTTATTCTTTAAAGTCACCCCTATTCTGCTGTCTGACAGTTTTGACCCTTCTTCACTAAAAATTAATTATCTCCTCATACAGAATTCTGATGATGTTTTTGTTTGTTTCTCTTGAAAATAGACTCATTCAGGATTTTAAAAATATAAATTTAAGCCCCTAATTATTTTTATCAATTTTTTTATGATTTTCCAAAGTCAGAACAGGGGAACCCAAAATCATTCTGACCTTGTCTCACAAAACCTATTATATCTCATGATTTACAATTTCATTACTTACACCGTTTCTTCTATAAGAAACTCGACTCAATAAGATTTAATTAAATATTTTATTTATCCTCATTAAAATTTAACATTTCTATACATAGGTGATTGGTATTGCATGATATAATATATATATATATATATATATATGTTCCATTGTTGGAAATGAATCATTATGTGAGTTATAATATTGAATTTGATGCTTGGTTTGAATTGAACGCGAGACAGAGTACATTCGTGTTTTGGTGTGTTACGGGGGTTTGGAGTGGAGATGGTATTGGAGGGAGATATTTGTATATTACCCAAGTAAACCGAGATTCAGCATTTGTTGCGAGCTCTCGCGTTATACTTTCTATTTGGTGTGATTCGATGGATCAGCTCTTATGAGCTTCTGTTCTGTTCTTATGTAACATCCCCAAAAATTTTTGGAGTCTTAAACAGTGATAAATATACAATAAATTAGTCAACATTTTGAGGAAAGTCAAAAATTGGAAACTTAAAGAGTTATAAGACATAAAAGATAGGTGCATAAGATATTTGGAAAAGTATAAGTATTAATATAGATTTTTGGGAACCGATTAAATTAATAGAAAGTATTGGGACAATGGGAGAAAATTGGGTGTTGAAGGATTAAATTAAATTGATGAAAAAAGAGGAGGGACTAGAGGTGAAAATATACTAAAAGAAATAGGACAGATGGGTGTTATTATAGAAAAAGTAAAAGGGTAAAATGGTAAAGGAATTCAAAAGATAATTATGAAAAAGTAACGACTTAATTGTAATTAAGTAAAAAGGGCAAGATAATAAATAACATAAAAAGATATTTTTGTATAGATAAATTGATGGAGAAGTCTAGAAAAATGGAGAAAGATAAGGATAAAAAAGGGGGCTATAAAAACCATTAGCCATGGTACCTCACGCCAGCCACCATTTTCCCATCGTTTCAACTTTTATTTTTCATTCAATTTAGTCCCTCTCACCAAATACAAATCAATTAAGCTAGTTTCTTCCAAATTTCTTCAAGATTAATGAGTAAAATTAGTAGAGAAGTGTAGTAACTGCCCAACTCTTTAAAAAAATGCATCTATACTTATCTCGGAGGAGAGAGAAAATAACAGTTAGTGTTGAATACAAGTGATTAAGGTAAGAAAGTTAAACTTCTCTTGAAATACATGTTGGTTTTATTTGAAAAACATGAAATATGATATGTGAATATGATTTTAATGTGTAAATATTGTGTATTTTGATATGGAAAAATGAAGAAAAAGTGAAGAGAAGTGAGAAACAAGTAGAGAAATAAAGCAAATGAGGAGCTAAAGGAGGAAAAAGAGGAAGAAAGCTTGGTTCCTATTTTGAGTTGTAAGTACAACTAAATTCTTACTTGTTTTGATTATGAAGTTAATTGTTAGAATTAATATAATTTTAATATGGTATTTAATTATAAATTTATAAGTTGAATAAGTGAAGAATAAGGCTTGATAATGATTAAATATAATAAATAATGAATTGATTGTATTTATTAAGTAATATGTGATAAAGAAATTGAAAGAGATGTGAGAAGAGATTTAGAGTGCATAAAAAATACTAAATTATAGAGGACATAAAACTTGATGGAACTATATATTTATGTAAGTAAATGTGAAGAGAAATATCTGAAATAATGATATGTGAAATAATATACAGATGTTTGATAAAAAAGATGAAAGACAAGGATTAGTGTGTTAAAAGCGTAAAATAACATGAAAAAGAAAGAATTAATAAAGATTAGTGACGAATTATGGAAATTATATTAATTGGTGAAACATGTTACATGTATTAAAAGAATTATAAATTCTATTTGTGGATTTGATGCCTCAAGGACAAAATTTAGAAGAAAAAAAAAATGTCATTGACATCTGAATGTGATAAGAAATTATGGTGGAATATGGAAGTTAAATAGAGAAATGAAATATGTTATATACGAAATTGAAAGTAAAAAATATTGTTACATGAAATGTCATGATGAGGTATAAATTGTAAAATAAGTAAAAGTGATAGGTGAAATGTATAATAAGAATTATTAGTAAAATTATGGAAGATTATTAAATATTGAGACAAGTTACATGTGTTAATGAAAAAGGAAGATTTAATTATACAAAGTATTGTTATAAGGATTAAATGGTAAAAAAGTGTAAAAGTGACGTGTATATTATGACTTACCCAAGTAGACGAGATAAGAACTATTGGGATATTAGTGGCATGCCATTAAAGAACCTTAGCGCGCTTTCTGATTATTAGCACGTTAGTGCTTTCTAATTATTAGCACGTCAGTGCTCATCAATTAGCACATTTGTGCTCTTTGTTCACCCATTTTGGCGGCCTTCTGTTCTGTTCCATATATCATGTGTGTTCTATTAAGTCTAATAGGCCTCTGAAAAAGGTACAAAACTATTTTAGTGATTATTGAATTATATAGATTATATGTGTTGAAAAGTTTTGAAATTGAGAAAAACAATATGGTTGAAATAAGTAAAGTATTAGAAATTTTAGCTAAACGGAGTAAATGAGAATTTAAAGCAAATCATGTGATTCTAGTATTATATAGATGTTAATTAAATCAAAATGTTTAGTTGGTGTTTAATGAGTAAATAATAAATGTGGACCTAATTGTAAGAATAAGCGAATTGATTGGTAAATTATGTATGATGAATACAAACAAGCCATTTCAATGTTTCTATGTAGTAAAAACAAATAAGTTATAATTTATAATATAGATTATAATCTATATATTTGTTGTACTTACTAAGCTAGCAATAGCTTAACACATGTTCATACGAGTAGGTTAAAAGTAGAGGAAAAGGATTTTTGAAGATTAAAGGCACCTCATCTCATCACATCAGTGGATCCGAGAAAGGGCTAAGGTATTAATTTCTGTCATTTCAGTAAATGGCATGTACCTAGGTATGTGTATTAAGGTTGAATGTGATGGGACTTAAATGCGAGTCTCGATGTTTGCTTAATTCATATGAAATAGTTTAAATGTTAATTAAGTGATATAAGAAAATTAGATTTTAGACTGCTTAATTACGATTTATATTTGAATTAAATTGGCTTAAAATTTGATATGTCAACAAGGGTTAAACTAGGTAAACTTTAGGAATTAATTTGGCAAATTATCCTTTAAATTTCAAATTTAAACATGATTACTGAAATCCACACAGTCACGTTCCCTATTTTTCACAATGGCCCTTCTTTCATTTTAGTATATTGTTCTAAATGTAAGAATGGAAAAAAAAATTATTTCGGCTTATCTCGAATATCAATAATTAATTTACTAGAACAACGAAACTAATATGTACACATTATAATGTTATTTTTATTTAGAAATTATTATTAGAGTTTCTGAAAACCAATGTAGCACTTCTATACTTGATCCGGTAATCAGGTTGGGTATAGGGGTGTTACATCTTATGAGCTTCTATTCAGCTCTTATGAGCTTCTGTTGTCGTGTTTCAGGTGGACCAACTTTTATGAGCTTCTGTTTGGCGTATTTTAGTTGGATCAACTCTTATGAGTTTCTGTCTGGTGTGTTCGATCTATCTGACGATGTACTCTTACCCGTAATTTGTTCTTCGAATGGAAAATCTCGGTAAGGTAATATGTTTAATGAATTTGAAAGATATGTTACTTATTCCATATTGATCTGAACATAGATGAACTTATCGATTGAAATTGTAAATGACAAGGAGTTCTCATGGATGATTATTATTGTTAGAATTATTATAATTAGTTCGGTAAGATCTGTAACAACCCGAATTTCGGTGAAATCAGAACAGTGGTTTCGGGACCACAAACCCGAGCCAAAAATAAAATTTATTTTTATTTTATTATATGGTCTGTATTATGATAGGTATGTCATGTAAAAATTTTGGTACGAAAATTTTATCGATTGAATGCTTAATTACGAGAAGGACTAAATCGCATAAAATGCGAAAGTTGAATTATAGTAGCTATAAGGATTAAATAGCTATGGAATTCAAAACTTAATGTCCTTATATGGTAATTAGACCATTAAGAAAATTATGTAGTTTTTTCTTGGTGACTCATCCATGGAAAAATAAAAAAAGGATAAGGACTAAATTGGAACGATGAAAAGTTATTAAATGACAATTTAATTAAATGAAAAAGAAAAAATTTTCATATCATCTTCCCCAAATATTTCCATGGAAACCCTAGGAGAGAGGATGAAAACTTTTCAAGCTCAATAAGGTATGAAATCAAGTCAGTTTTTAATTATTTTTATATTTTTAGAATCGAGATAATCTAATCTATCTATTTGGGGGATTAATTTGAAAATTTATCAAGATATGAAAAATGGGTCATGATGTATATCTTGGAAATTAGAAATTTATGGTAGAAAATGAAAGATTATTGATATATAAAAAACTTTTACAAAGTGATTTTTGATGAAAACATGATTTAGGGACTAAAATGTAAACTTGTGAAATTGAAGGAAAAATTCTAAAATTTTATATATACATGTGTTGTAAATTTTGTAATGGGGCTTTGGTTAGGCTTAGAATAGGGAGTAATTTGCACAAGTTTCATTTTTCGAGCCTAGGGACAAAAATGAAATTTATGGAAAAGTTAGGGGCAAAATGGTAATTTTACCTAGAACGTAAATTGAGTCCCAATGAGTATAAAATGTTTGAAATTGATGATTAAAGTTATTTATATAGATCTGAACAACCCAAGTTTGGAGTCAGACGAGGAAAAGGGGAAAATGTCGGATTAGTATATGTTTGTACACGAACCTTTGTCGAGGTAAGTTCGTGTAACTAAATTGTATACATTTTTATTCTTGAATTAAATGTTGTGTTTGTGAATTGTATAAATGTCTTAATTATGTGAAATGATCACATATTTGTCAAAGCCCGATAAATGAAATGTGCCCGATCAACAATAATGCCCGATAAATGATAAATTTGAACATTTGAATTGCATGAATGTATAAATGTATGAGATTGATCACATGTCTGATAATGCTTGAAAAATGTTAAATCCCGTTTGAATAAATGGAAAATCAATGGATATGTGATTTCCCGAAATGAATGAGGTCCTGCATTTGTTGCTGGTGGAATTTAGCTCAGTCAAGTAATCTTATTGACCTCATTTCTAAAAGGATTTAACCCGAACGGGTAATCCTGATATAAGTCTTCTTGAGCATATGTTATGGATTGGATTTAACCCGGACGAGTAATCCAGATCAAGCTCTTTAGAGCATATGTCATAAAAAGGATTTAGCCTGGACTGGTAATCCTGTTGTATACATGTGTGTTTCGAGAGTGTACTCTCTGAAATTGTACCTTATGGGTACTATTGGACATGAATTGACGGATTCTGATTTGTACACCTCGAGTGTACTACCGGTGTATCCATCGATATTCCAAATAAATTCAACGGGTAAAAACCTTGACATGAAAGGACATGAATAAGAAATAAGTTATTACATGTAGTTGCCTAAAATCCATGAAAATGATGCTACATGACAATTGATATAAGAAAACATGAGATGATGATACTTGTACATGGAATTCATTTGATGAATATATCATCCTTGATTATAGACTTGTTCAGTTTGAGAGTACTACTACTCGTGTGACATTGATATTTCGAGTAAAGTTCTGATATGAAATAACCTGAACTCGAGATGAATTATATGGGAATATATAACGATGTGATTTTTACATGTTAAATGAATACATGTTGTGGAAAGCATATGTGCATGGAGACTTGATTATTGACGATCCCATATATGCTTGTGATGTTATTATGGATTATATGAATAACAAGGACAATGAGGATATGTGTAGGGCTTGAGGTCAAATTGAATGAATGTGCCTTACATAGTTACCTCAAAATAGAATGAATGGTAAGTTAAGTACCATGTTATACGAACTTACTAAGCATACAATGCTTACCCTGTTTTATTTTCCCCTATTTTAGAGTAAATCGGAAGCTCATTGGATTGGAAGCTCGGCGGAGATCACTCACACTATCTATCGGCCCATATCGGTATAATATGGTAAAACAATTATGGTTGTAATGGTATGTATAGGTTATATTGGCCATATTGGGCATGTAAGTGTAAATGATGCTTGTAATCTAGCCATTGGAATGGTTAGTAATGGTTTGTTTTGATATATATTTGTAATGTCATACTATGTTAGTTACATATGTATTAAATAGTTAATCAAACTATGTCTAACATATGGACTAAACCAAGATAAGATAATAAACATGTATGCATATAATGGTATACCATGTTGAATGATAGAATTTGCTTATTTGAATGCTTGGAATGGTTGGATTGTACTTGGTATGTTTCGATGCAGGAAAATGGTAAATTTGGGTGACAAATGAGGCTAGGAAATGGCTTTATTTTATCCACGCGGGTGTGTGTCACACACGGCCGGGTACATAAGCGTGTAGTTAGGCCGTGTGTCCCCTGCACCTTAAATTTTGAGAACAGAATGCTCAAAATTGAGCACACTAGCAGAGACACGGGTGTGTGCCTCAGCCGTGTGGGAGAGACGGCCTTGAACACGGGCATGTGTCTTGGCCGTGTGAAACTTGCACTGTAACGACCCGTTTTCGATGAAATCGAAACAGTAGTTTCGATTCCACAAATCCAAGGTCATAAAATTTATTTTAATATTATTTTATGGTCTATAGTATGTTAGAATTATGGTATAAAAATTTTATTAAGATATTTTGTTGTTTGTATGCTCAGTTGTGAAATAGGACTAAATCGCATAAATTGCGAAAGTTATATTCTATTAGCTAAAAGTGTCAAATAGCTATAGAACTTTAAAGTAGAGGTCCTTATTGAGTAATTAAACCATTAATTGAGGTAGTGGATGTACATAGATTTCAATCGTGAAATTTGACATATTAGGTTGGTATTAGGTGTAGCAAAAGATAAAATAATAAGGAAAAACAAAAAGAAAGCTATCATCTTTTTCATTTTCTCCTTCCCCAACTGTTTCTAGTAGAAGAAAATAGCCATGGAAGCTTGAAAATTTCAGCAACATAAAACCCTTGCATGTAAGTGATTCTTTGTCCCATTTTTATTTATTTTTATGTTTTTGGGACCGTTGTAGTTTAAGCTAGCTAAATATGGGACTAATTTGCAATATGATTGAAAGTTAAGGGTTTTTCCATTAGAGCATATTGGCTGTTTTTGAAGTTTAATGGAAGGAAATAAATCATTGTTGTTGATTAAACAACTTTTGTTAAGTGATTTTTAGTGAAATTGCCATTTGATGGCTAAATTGAAAATTGTAAAATTTATGTGATAAATGTATGAATTTGTGAATTATATGGGCTGCTATGAGAACCTATAAATTTTGGCTAAGCTTGGGTGTAGAGAAATTTACATGAATTTCATTTTACGAGCCTAGGGACTAATTTGTAAAAAGGTCAAAATATAGGGGCAAAATGGAAATTTTACCATAACATGAAATTTGGGACGAATTAATTAGAAATATGATTAAATGAGTTAAATTTGATTATATAGATCAAGAAAAGAAACTTTCGAAACTAAATCGGAGAAAAGATAAAGTCGTGGATTAAGTAACCGTTATCTCTTTGCGAATTTGAGGTAAGTTCGTGGACCCAAACTTAATTTTATTTTTAATTATGATTTAAATTAATTAATGATAAATTAGGTCTTGATACAAAAGGTATGCATATTATGGAATTAATGTTAAGGAAAACGAATGAGGAATTTATGGAAGTAAATAATTGTACAATCGTCGATATATTCAACAAGCGCTGGGCGCAATCTTTGTCAGCTTATCTGACTAGTGCTGGGCACACAATTGCCGGTTTATCTGACTAGCGCTGGGCGCAATTGTTGTTGGTTTATCCAACTAGAGCTGGGCTCACAATTATTATCATCGGTATATCCGACTAGCACTGGGTGCAAATATCGTTGGTTTATCCAACTAGAGCTGGGCTCACAATTATTATCGTCGGTATATCCAACTAGCACTGGGTGCAAATATCGTTGGTTTATCCAATTAGAGCTGGGCTCACAATTATTATCGTCGGTATATCCTACTAGCAATGAGTGCAAATATCGTTGGTTTATCCAACTAGAGCTGGGCTCACAATTATTATACGTCCGACTAGCACTGGGTGCAAATATCGTTGGTTTATCCAACTAGCGCTGGACTCACATTCAATATCCTCGCTAATAGATCTTGCGGTAAGGTTACTTGAATTATTGAAAGAACTGAAATCTTATTTGGTTAAGTTATAATTTCATACTAATATTGATTGTTTATTTTGTGTTTAGCTAATAAATGGAACCTATTAATGGTAAATTGATTTAAATGTTGGCACATAGTGTGCGAGATAATCGCTTATCTAGTATTATTCTAAGTGGGTCAACGGGCATAGTGTTGTTACAAGGTTATATGAGTTCAATACGAACTATTACAGATATGTAAGCGAAATACGTGGAAATGATATACAATTATGACATATGAATTCATGGCATGGCTAACTTAGTTGATGATTATGTGTTAGGCCTTTGGGAAAAATTGAATTATGATATGCCTTGTTTTACTTATTTAAATTGTGGTTAAACGGGTATGAAAAGAAGGAAAGATTGTCAAATGCTTCAATTAGAATTGCTATGAAAGCACGATAAGGTATGAATTATTTGATGATCGAAATAAGCTTAGACACATGCTTGAAAAGGTGAATGCATTTAAGTAGTGTGTACTTTTGCTATGATGTTTAGTGATGGTTGTTAGTTTATGTGATAATTAAAATTTGAGAGGCCAATGTTGTTTAGGCTAAGGCCAAGATATGTTGGATAGACTAAAGTGGCTTATGATTATAAATTGAAGTGGTAAGCTTTATTTTTGAATTATGAACTTTCTAAGCAATACATGCTTACTTTGTATTTCTTTGTGTATTTAGATATCGGAAGCTCGTTCGGGTTGGAAGTTGGGCAGAGATTTCATCACATTATCTATCGACTATTTTGGTATTGTGGTTTTATAATCTTGGTTATAATAGCATGTATAGGTCATTTTGGCTAATGGTAGCCTATATGTTGTGTTGTGTTTTTAGCCATTCGATTTGGCTTGAAAATGGTATATGTTTTGTTATGTAAACATGTGTAAATGACTTTATGATATGTGGTGTATGGTTGCCAAGTGAATGTCTTATTTGTGAATTGACATTTTGTGTACTAAATGGTTGAAACTGAGATATGGTATGAATGTTAAATTTTAGGCACAAAGTCTCCTTTATGTGTTTGACCATTTAGATAGATTTTTTTTGAAAGTTTAAATTGGCATGTTTAAAGTAGCCAATTAAGGTGCCTATTAGTATCATGGTTGTGTGTGATCTTATAAGATGTTATAAGTTTGTTATTTATTGGTTTTGAATGTCTAAATATGCCATGTTTATATGCACATTGAGGTGTTTAGGTTTGTACCAAGTTGGGTGAGAAATATGGCTTGGAAGATGGCCTATTTTCATCTACACGGACAGAGACAATGGCGTGTGTCTTAGTCGTATGTGACATATGGCCTAACATACGAACGTGTGTCTTGGCCGTCTGACCCCTGCACATAAATAAGGCCAATTCAATTGTTCACACGGCCTAGCACACGAGTGTGTAACTTGACCGTGTGACCCAAGTCAGAGAGTTACACGGGTATGGGCACGGGCTGGGACACGACCGTGTGCCTTACATCGAATGCCCACACGGCCTGAGACACTGGCGTGTCACTTGGCCGTGTGAGCCACACAGTCTGGCCACATGGGCATGTGTCCCTTGCACTAGGAAAAATTTTGTGATTTCGGAAAAAATTCTCCGAGCTTCCCGTTTAGTCTGGAATTGATTCTAATCCTTATTTTGGGCCTCAATACCCATATAAGAGACTTTATAGTTGATTATGAATGGTTTTTGATTTGAATGTAAGATGAACATGAAATGTCTGTTTGTTCGATTATAAGTCCGGTAATGCTTTGTAACCATGTTCTTGCGTCGGATACGGGTTAGTGGTGTTACATGCACCTAATTCAAATTGAATTAATTAACCACACGGCCTAGCACACGGGCGTGTGGCATGGCCAAAGTCAGAGAGCAACCTAAATCGAACATGGCCTAAGGCACAGGCGTGTCATAGGATCACACGGGTGTGTCCCTTGGACGACAATGGCGTGTGAGCCCTGCACCTTGTAAAATTTTTGGAATGTCACGAAAAATTCTTAGAGTTTCTGATTAAGTCCCGGATCGATTCTAATGCTCGTATTGGGCCTCGAAGGTCCATTTAAGGGACGTTACAAATGATCTCGATTAATGAATAGTTATTTACATGTTTTATCTGAAAATGTTCTGAAAAGTTCTGGTAACGCTCCATAACCCTGTTCCAGTGACGGATACGGGTTAGTGGTGTTATAAAATCTATCATTTAATACGTCGAACTTACTAAGCTTCATTAAGCTTACTTATGTTGTTTAATGTCATTGTAGATTCTCGAAAGGTTGGACGATCGGATTGATACTCAAGTCACACTATCCGCGCTCATCTCAGTAGTTTTTGGAACGTTTAATACAAATTATATAGCATGTATAGGCTCTTGTGTGGTTTTGGTTATTGTTTGGCTTATGTAAACATTATGAATGATTTTTTGTGCAGATAAACGACTTAAATATTACATGAGAATGAGGTATAATTTTTATGTTAGTATGAATGGTATATATGGATGAAATGTTGTGATTGTGGTACCTTTGATAGGTATTTTGATTAGTTATTGCTTGAATGAATCAATGAATTGAATTGATGTTTATTTTGATGTATAATTATATATAATTGTGGTACCAATGAGGGTACATTGGTTAGGCACTTATTAGGTTGGTTTTGTTGTGTTTTTGGCTCAATTAATGTCAATTTGAATTCGTATTTTGGTTGGTATTTGAGTTTCTTAAGGTCTAAGCAAACTTGAAACGGTAAACTTGTATTTTAAGCTTCATTTTGAGGCCACACGGCCTGAGACAAGGGCGTGTGTCTCAGTCATGTGTGACATACTGCCATACGACACGGCCGTGTGTCCCCTATAGGTTCAAGGTTGCAAGTCAAGCATTTACAAGGCTTAGCACACGGCCTGACACATAGGCGTGTAGCTTGCCGTGTGACCCAAGTTAGTGAGTTACACGGGCTGGGACACAATCGTGTGTCCTTATTTCGAATGTCCACGCGGCCTGAGACACGAGTGTTTGTCTCAGCCATGTAACCCCTGCAGTCCAAATTTTTCAACTTTTTCCTAAAATTTTCAAATGCTTCCGATTTAATCCGGACTATTTCTATAGTATTATGAATGTATTTGAAGTAAATTAGATTATGTCTGCATTGATGTATGAATTGAATGATTTACTATTTCGTTGGTCCGGTATTACTCTGTAACCCTGTTTTAGCGACGGATACGGGTTAGGAGTGTTTTAATAAATCACCTAGTAAAAGAGACGCTAGAAGTGGAAGGGTGTTCAGGTACTGCTTTAACTTCTTAAAAGATTGTTGACACTTTTTTATCCACTAAAAGGGACCTTTTAACACTTTGAAGAATGGTAGGCATCTGTCAACAATCTAAGTGATGAGTCATCATCATAAGATTATTTTGGATTGTATCTTACTTATATTTGTTTGGTTTCCTAGGCATTTTTCTATGTTTTCAATTTATTTTAGTGATTTGACCGTTTTGTTTGTATTGTAAATATTGTGTATTTTTAGTGTTTTTCATGTATTTAGTTTCAATAAAATATTCCATGTGAAATTTGCAAGTAAAACAAGTTTGGGAAGAAGATTTCAATACATGGAACCATGAGATTAAATGCACTAAGCCTAAATTTGATCCAAGATAATGAGTAAAAGTTCAAAGCTCAAAAGATTAAAAACTTCTAATTTGAACATTTTCAGAACTTTCAGTCGGAACACTTCTTAGTGTTTCGATCATGTCTTGAGCTTCAGGACTCCATTTTAGGTGTACCTTATATCGTCGGAAAGGGGATTTGAAGATCTATTCAAATATTGGAACACCAACACCAAAATGCATCAGGAAGAAATCCAAAAGTAGAGATAAAGTTACAAGTTTCACATTGATGGATAGTTTTGACGCATTTTTGTGTTTGGCTCATATCTCCTAACATAATTGGAGTTTGGAGTTGAAACTTTATAGCATATAGACCATCAATCAACTCTCTTGGACCTTTCCCATTGAGAGCTGTTAACTTGGACCAAAGGAGTCATCTTTTAACATGTGAAAAATGCCTCAAAAGATGACAAAGAAGTAAGCCTAAAAATTTATTATTAGCAAGTCCTTTGTATTGTCATTTTTCTCTTCACGAATTTCTATAAATAGTCTTTGATTTTAGCATAGGAGGCATCTTAAAGTTGAGTTGAAGATCATTTGCTTGTTAAGTTTTTGTTTGTTTCATTATTCGTGTAAAATCTCAAGTTTCTTATATCTAATATGTATATTTCATCTAAGTTTGAGTCGTTTACTTTTGCTATGTTATTTTAAGTTTTCAATGCTGAGGTGAAAGGGTGAAACTCTTGGTAAATATTAAAGTAAATTCCATACTCATCATTTGAGCTAAAATTAATTATCAATCACTTGTTATAATCATACTTGAAAAGTAGGATATTTTATTTGTTTTAGACAATATATAGCATAATGAATGCTTGGATAAATTAACCTAGATTTGCTGTAGACATAAACAGTTGAACTTTCATATTGTACCATCCTCTGCTTATGGATTCATTTGTTAAACTTTTGGACTTATTGGACAACCATTTTGGGCACTTTATTGATGGACATATATTTGCTCATGGATTCATATGCTTAATTAGTGGATGTACATTGCTAGATCATTGATTGTGACCTCCATTTATGTGTGGATTCTAATTGAGTAATAGCATTGAGTATTAAAATTTAGTCTTAATACGACACCAAGAGTTGATCCTCTAACATCAACATATTTTGTGTTGACTTTTTATTTCTGGTGTTTCTAGCTATTACTTTCATTATCAATGCTTATTCCAAAGTTAAGTCTTAAATTTTTGTTCTAACATAATATTTGTAATCTTGTAAGTTCTAATCAACTTCTCTGTGGACCGACCTCAAACTTCCAAGATTTTATTACTTGAATATAACCTGCACTTGGGTTGTAGACCTAGAAAGTCACTGTCACTAAGGGATACAATCTATCCAGTTAACCGTTGAATTTCCTTGGGCTTCTATGGAGGGGTCATTTCCAAGATGGCCTTATTTCTTTCCAGATTCACTTCGATCCCTCTCGAATTTCATGAAACCCATGAATTTCCTGGCACTTGCTCCAAAAATGTAGTTATTCGGATTGAACTTCATGTTTCATTTGTGTAGCACCGTAAATACTTCTCAAAGGTTATTGACATGTTGTTCCATTGTGGCACTTTTGACAAGCATGTCATCTGAGTACGATTCCATACATCTCCCCATTTGTTTCTAAAATAGATTACTAACCAACCGTCAATAGGTAGCTCTTGCATTCTTTAGACTAAAAGGCATCATCTTGTAACAATACACATCTTCAATAACGAAAGATATCTTCTCTTGGTTTTCTTTAGCCATAAATATCTTATTGTAGCTTGAAAAACATCCATAAAGCTCATATATTGGTGGCCTGCGAAAGCATCCTCCTATAGATCTTTAAAAAAGAGCGAAAAGTTGTCTTTTGGCAATCATTATTCAAGTTGGTGAAATCTACACCCATTTTCCATTTGTGTACTATTGCCACATTGGAGACCCAATAAGCGTATGGGACCTCTTGTAGTCACAACCTTCTCAACGAAGAATTTACTATTATTTTTCTTTATTACTAGTTGTGCACCGGGATCCACCCCTAGGGAATGTTGAATGACAAAAGAGTGGATTCTTGGCTTGTTTGTCGCAGACCAGAAGACATCTTGAAATTCCGTCAACAAGGAACTTCAAAAGATTTTTTCTCTTCAAAGGGAAGGATAAAAACAATCTAGACAACCTTTTCAAGGTCCTCTCGATACAATTAAATGGATTCCATCATTTCTGTTGGTTGTGTCTTGGGAAGTTGGGTCTTTGGTCTAGCTTCAAAGCTTTCCAAATCAATTACCATCTTTCTAATGATATTGGCCCCCATTGAAAGATGAAAATGCAATATGAAACAAGCCGGAGAAAGGCAATAAGGTTGATATTTCCTTGTGAGCTGTAGAGAGACAATGTGACACTCTCGGGCCGTCTTCTAGTCGATTTTTATATATCCCTCACCCGTGAGGGTAGAGAACTTGGCTTTCATAAATAAGGTGGCCACCACCACTATAGTCATCCTCATAATTGACCTTCTAAAAATGGCATTTTAGGCCATCAAATGGTCAACTACTAAAAATTCCACCATTTTAGTGATGGTGTGCTCACCATCACCAAGGACTATAAAGAGCAATACACCCTTTAACAACAACAGGTTCATTCACAAGACAAACTGGACTTGCCGATTTGAGTTGTGTCATTAAGGCCATCAAATAGAATGCTTTGGAGAAGGGTTACCTTGTCGGGGCAGATGTAGAAAAAAGCACGAACTTTCTCAACTTAATCTCCCTCCGAGAACTTGTAATCCATCTCATACAGGTTGGAAAGTTTGCTCAGAGTGTTCCTGATAATGATATACCTCAAATGTTGATGAGTAGTTCCGGCGATGAAAGCTTGAATGGCCCATTCATCAATGGTTCCCCTTCATGATCATGGTGGCTGCATTGAATCAATGGACGTAATACAAAGGGACTCACCCACTCCCTAACGAATGATCATCAAATAGGCTAGGGATTGTTGGAGTGTTTTATTGAACAAGAAACAACTTATGAGTTGTCCAGCTAATTGGTCGAAGGTATAAATAGACCCTCGTGATAGTGGCAGATATCACTGTCGAGTTGTCTTGAGAGAGGGTCATAGAGAATACCTTACACTTAATTCCATTGGAGGCTATTAGTATATTCATGTGGTTGTAATACCGAGCCAGATGATCTTTTGAATCGCTCTGACCCGTTATATACAAAATTTAAGAACTTGAAAAAGGTTGAAATATGGTTTGCTAGTATTTTCGGGACAAGTGACCCGTTGGAGAAGTTTCAAACAGATTCATCTATTTTAACCCCCTTCATTTCTTACATCATCTTAGCCTTGAAAATCCTTAGTTGTTCTTCTTGATAGTCATTATTGTTACCTTGAAAATGTTAGAATGCTACCAAGAAGCTACCATCATCTCTGTGGAGATTGTTAAGGTCGTTATATTCACAATCTCCTCATATGGTTGACCTGGCCTTATCTTTCTAGCAAACTGGATTCTCTCTTCTAAGCCTTCCCACGTAGCTCTCAATTCGACAATCTACTACTCTTGTTGCTATTTGAAGCGATGTTCTTGTTGGAAAATTACTACTCTAGTCGTCGTAGCTTCTCTTAGGTTCTTAAATCATGAGGCTAGGGCCTAAAAGCATGTTGATGAGAACCCTGGACTAACGAGGTGAATACTACTTGCTCTATAAGTCCAAGAAAATGTGTATCAGGTGATAGTTGATGCTTTTCGATGGCTGAGGGATTTGAAGCTGCTAGAAGGATGGGGTTAATTGATACAGTCAAGATAATTGGGTCAAAGTTCAAGGGTATGTTTAAAGCTTTCATGAACTACTCTAGAGTGGGGAGAAAGGCATGTGCATATTGTAAAGATGGTCCTATAAGCGAGGAAGAAAGAGGGATTTGAGTAAAACTCAAACTAGAGGAAGATCATGAGCTAGGTTGGATGGAGGTGTTAGTTGGAATGACTGGTCAGGTTGGCCAAATCAACTATGGTTTGTGAAGTCTTGTTGTCCACATTTATCGCACCAATTATTAATACAGTGATACAATAAGGTACAAAAAAAAATGCAATGATGATTACGGAGGTCAGTTCATCTAGCTGGGGGCGAAAAGTCAAAGGCTACAAAGAGTAAAAGGAAGAGTGTAAAAACTAGATGTTGAAGAAAAGTTGATAGGGTATAAGCTTGCATGCTTGGAGAGTTGATCGTTTGTTCAGCATTTGTGTAGGTATTTATAGGCGATAATCTCTTGTAACTACTAAATTGACAAAAGTTGACAATGTTGTAAATAAAATTCAATATTTTACGTACATGGTAAATGCGACTATATTACACGGATCTCCCTCCCCCCTTTTACTTATTGTGCCAGGGTTGGAAAATGGAGTAAAATGGAGTACAGTTATTAGATGTTCATATATTTTTTTATTAATTTCATAATCATAAAATGACATTATCATAGTAAAAAAGTTCCGTTTAGAACTTTCGTGACAGTTTCCTAGTTTTTGTTACTCCTAAGTTTTTACATATCATTTGTATAAGCTCTAAGCCTCTACCTAAATTCTCACAGCAAGGTCCAACACTTGTGTTCCGTTAAATCTTGCAATTAAGTGATATTCAGCAATTCAAATCTGACTGTTCAATCACCACCCAACTTCTACTGCAAGTAACAACTTTAGTACGACAAAACTAAATGAACATTAAAAGAATTTTGCAGCGAAAGCTAACGGCATATTCAGACACGTTCAATTCAGTTTCAGTAGAGGTCTTGGTATGCTCAGCAGCATCAGTTGATTTTCACCATCACCTATAATAGCTGAACCTACAGATTAAGAAAATGAGATTACCACATCCAATTCAGGGCTTAGTTTATTTATATTTAAATTCCAATACCTGCAATCGGTTCTTGTTCAAACTAATCCCTATACCTATAGGTTAAATTAAAGTACAAATTGATCATTTCCTGTAAAAATTTCGTCAATTTATACATTTAAAAACTAACGTTGACTAACCCTCGTAAAAATTTCATCAATTTATACATTTAAAAACTAACATTGCTGACAAAATAAACAGAAAAACTACAAGTGATGTATCATGTGTACCTCATTCTAACGTACAAGGACCAATTTTTAACAATAGAAATTAATAGAATTTTTAACAGAAAAATCGATTTGCTCTTTGGTCCAACTCCTATAGTACAAGGGCCTCCATGGTATTTTTACCATTCTTTTATGGCCTAACTATAACCTCCACTGAAAAATATTTATGTAACAGTAGTAAAAACAGTATGTGTTCAAAATAAAGCATTGAATCAAACTACAGTAGTGCCAACAGTTACATTGGTTCAATATTATTCAAGCAAAAACAGAAAATAATAAAGACTAGGTTTATTTTAGTTACTAGAAAGGAACCGGGTTAAGCTATAGATCGAATAATACGGTAATAGCAGCAATAAGAGTTTAAATAGCTCCATCAAAATTGTTACATACAAAACATATTAAAACGCAATACAAAATAATGCAACAAAGACATTATGCACCTCATTATTTACGGCATATGTATGCATTCTCTGCATATGTATGCATTCTCTGCCTCAGCCACTTTGAATCTGTCTTCCCCGAAACTTGGAATAAAAATGAAGAATGAATTTACATATAGCACTTTTTCCCAGGAAAAAGAATATATACACCAGTGACATTCAGAACCTGCCACCAAATCAATTGCTTGTATAACATTCTAACTAGCTATGTTACTCTAACCATTCGTTTTTCTTTAAGTACCCATGTCTGATGCATAACCAGACATGGGTACGAGGATACGACACTTGAAGAAATTGAACATATCCATGTCGGACATATACCCAAGTCTGAGTAACATAGCTAGCAGTCTAACCATATTTCAAACGAACATCCACAATACTATTACAGAGATTAAGCAATAACTTACTAGCGTGTCTTACCTTATTTCAATGAATTCCTTTATTCTCTCAAGTCACAACCAACCATTATAAAAGAATTAAGCTCTTACCTTATATTTGAGGTCTTTGTGCAAGACAAACTCCAAGAACCTACATAATGTAGAAAGACACCAATACATAGTCCTTTCACATGATTATATTGTCCTTTAATTAAGTAATCCATTGGTAGCATAAACTAGCATTTTTTTTACCCTAAAACAATGACATGTGTCAGAAAACACTATTGAGGAGTTGAACCCTAGGGGTTGATGACTAGATGCCATATTGTATCCCTTCTATGCATCGAACACTGTTAGGCATGGATGGAAGATAGAAAGAATGAAGAAAGGAGAGGAAAAAGGGGGGAAGAAGGTTCTTTATCCTTACTGATGTTTGGCGTAGAGGATGGAAAATAAACATAACAGCCAATTTAAATAGAAAGAATCCACTTATTTAACTTACTCATATTTTCCTCTTACCAAACGAAGGGATGCAAAGAAAAGCTACATTCTTTCCACCTCTTTCCTTCCTTTTTCCCTCCTACGCAACATAGTTTAACATGTTGTAAACTTCTTCTATAAGTCTCAGGCGATCAGTTAGGTGGATACCAACGGATTTCTTGATTAAGGGTGTCATTACAAAGACTCAAGGACCATTTAAGCTGATTTAGATACTAATAAAATAGAATGAAAATATCTGTATTCCAGATTATATGTCTTCACAGCCACATTTTAGAGTAAACCAGGTAAGCTGAGGATAAGATTCCATCATAGATTGAGACAACCGACGAAATTAAGAAAATGCAGAAGACAAATGTCAGATAATAAACCCAGCACTCTCAGTACAGCTGACAGTGGATGGAAGAAGGTACAAGGTTTAGAACCCCTAAACAAATGCAAACTACAAACAGAAAAAGACGCAAAATAAGGAAATAAAAGGCAGCAACAAGCATGACGGCTAGCTAGGTTCTTGGGAGCACACATAGCAGAGCTTGGTGTTTTTGGTGGCATGGAAATGGCAAATTTCAAAGAGAAAAATAAGATCTCCACGTATATTTGGTCCTTCTAGGTAGTAGCATCAGGGTGGGCCATGAGTATGTCAAACCCTGGTTCATCTGGTCTTCAGGTTTAGGCAGGCTTCATCAAAGTAGGCAGTAGGCTAGATTCAGGCTTCATAAGTCTCAGCTGTTTTAGTGGGATCGGAAAGGCAACAAAGGGAAAACAAGAGCATCAGATACGTAAATAGGGAGATCGGATAGGCTATGTTATCAAACTGTATACACGTAACAAAATGAATAGACATAAGAATACCAAAATGAAAACTACAATCTATCTGCACGTACCAATCATGGAATTTTAGTAACCATAGTTTTAGCGCCGGGAAACAGAGGTATGGCTTGATAACCTGGTAAGAGAAGTTAATGATGAATACTGAAGAATCCTAAGAGAGTGTGTATGTACTAACCTAAGGAAACTAAAAGACTCAAAGACATGCTTGGGAAAGAACAAATTGTAGACTGGCATTGTACCCTCGAATACAACTTTATGTGATGTAGTTCAAATATTTAAATATAATGTTTATGATAGTGCAATTACTCCATCAGCCCCAAGCACTTTTCCTGCATTAAATGATACTCATGGCAGTCATGTGAACAAGAAGAAATATGTTCTTTCAAGGAAAGAAATTATTCTCACCCAGAAGGACCACCACGTCCTGAAGAATAAGCTCCATAAGCACCGGTAGTACTACCAATCTACAAATAATATTTAAGAATCATAATTATTAATTATCAGCATGGAGATAGCGATAGAGATAGAGAGAGAGAGAGAGAGAAAGAGATTGGGACAATGTAAACAAAATGAGAAAGCTACAATATTATAAGAAGCCAAATAAGAAATAAATATTGAAGGGAATAAGAATTTAAGGGACTAAAATTATTTTCACTTGATAAATGGGATAATGAAGTCCAACAAACTATATTTCTACAATTCACCCACCTAAAGTACAGTAAAATAGTAAAAGTTGTCAAAAGGAAATACCTGGAGACCACCATAACTTCCATAGCCGTCACTAGCAGATAAATCACTAGAGCCATAACCACCAGAAAAGGAGTGCACACGTCCATGCCTCTTGCCCTCTCTACTTTCATAACTTAAATTGTCGGTTCCTTCAGTTGGCACATGAAGATATGGTAAAACTGGCACTAACGCATTAACAGCACCTTCCCTATCAAATAGATTTGCTCTTAACCGTGTTGTTATTTGTACAAGGGCATCCTTTGCAACATCAAGGTCTCCAGCAATCTGAATAATAACAGACCAACCATGTTCTGTTCGTATAACCTTTTTTTTTTTAAAATAAAGAGCCAACAAATAGAAAGCAATGATTAAGAAAATCCTATATAAATGATAGAACACCTGAACCATCTCATCATCTTCAGATGCAATTTTTGGAAGATTCTCCTTTGACAGGATACGGATATTAGCTTTTGTGATCCTTCTCATCTCCGTTACAATAGCTCCTCCTTTACCAATAAGGCAACCAATACGTGAGGTTGGCACAAGTAAGCGGGTTGTGAATGATACAATTCCAGAGTCTCTTTCAACCTTCTCACTGCATCTAGGTTGCAACCGTGCAGCAGCTTCGATAGCAGGTGAATACGTATCCTCAAAGAACTAATACAGGAGAAGATTAGGAACCCCATCAAAGCATAGCATAGATACTTCCACAAGACAAATAAACATAGCAAAGATGAAAAGCTGACCTCCTTAGCTGATATAGTTATTAAGCAATCATCTCCCTCTGTAGTTGAGCTATCTACTTTGATGGCTGCACCTGATTCCTGCCTGATCTGGTTGATTATAGCACCACCTTTGCCAATCACTCCTCCAATATTAGCAGTTGGACAAACCAAACGAAGAGAAAATTCTTTTGATGACATCTCATCCCTTGGAGCCGAGTACATAGAGCGTGGCCATTCTCCAGTGTCACCTTTGTATCGTCCATAAGGTCCAACCAATGAAGTTATCCCTACTATCTGGGCACCAGCAGCTGGACCAAGCATTGCACCAGCAGCAGGATATGCATTTGACACAGCAGAAGCAAGCAAGTGCTGAGATCGTGAAGGGTTCTCATGAAGGCGAGATGCAATTTGATGCAGAGCCTTCTTCACAACTGCAGCTTCCCCAGATATCTAAAGCCAAAAGTAAATTAAAATATAAAAAGGCTAACCATCTTATAACATTATTAATATAAAAATGAAACTAACAATATTACAGATAACAAACAAAAGAAAGTGAAATTTTCAGGAAAAAACTTAAAAGGTGAAAAATTAAATGCTGATTTTGTCAACTACAGCAATCAAATCAACAAAATCTTTGTCAAATGTTGACCCTATACACAAGAAAAGCTTCTTGCCAATGCTTTCAAAAATTTGAAACTCATCTCAGCATAGCTTTTTCCCATGTGGGTGTATGGCCGTAAATTATGTTTTAAAGGAGAGAAGAGATTGCTAAATGACTAAGCAAAACCTGAAAGTACTACAACAATAATCAAATAGTCAAATTACCTGTACAAGTTCATCTGTGGACAAGGCACAAGAAGGTAAATCGTCCTTAAGAATGCGAATCTGAGCACCAGTTTCACTACGTATGTTCTGAACGATCTGTCCACCCTTTCCTATAACACATCCAATCTGATCAGAAGATACAAGAAGCCGAGCAGTAATTTGGTGGCCTTCAGATTCGTCATCACTGTGCAAATCTTCTGCAACAACTTTGTCATGCACCCTGAATAAAGCATCTTGAGCAGGACAAACAAAAGTATCCCCATCTTCAAGGGCATTTCTCTCATCTCTAGAGCTATAGATAGTAACCACGCGCTCATCAGAACCAGGAATTGTTTCACCAATTCTAATCTTTGATTTAGTTTCTGCTCTTAATTGCTTAACAATCTCCCCTCCCCTTCCAATAATGCTTCCTATCTTTCTTGCAGGGCACAAATACCTATATACGGTATCGTCTGAATCAATAACAAATTGTTCCCTGTCATCACCTGCATTTCTCCTCTTATTTGATCCATTCTCAGAATAGCCAGAGTGAGAATGAGCCCGCTTCCCATAGCTATTCCTCTGACCCGCCATTGTTGTCAGCAAAAACAAATACCTGGTTCCAAGGCAATAGTAAAACATTACAAATACTAATTGAACCAATCTTGAGGATCGAACCACCCAAAATGTAAAGCACCAGCACAAAATGCTCATCAACAGACCAAATCAAATACTAAATTATTTTCATTTTTCAATCATCAAAGCATAATTCAGATAACATTATATCTCCACTTAAATTTAATTGTTGGTTTGAGTTTCTTAATGAACAGTAAAACACACATAAAATTTATGATTGAACAAACACTAGATACCAACCATGTGTCCATATTTTTTTTTTTTGGTCAAATAAGATATTTACTCATAGCAATTTCTCAAGAAAGTGGAAAGCAAAGAGCAAAACTATCAGTAACAACATTGAAAACAAAACAGTAATATAAATCTTTAGCGCTCCATAGCTCAGCTTTACAACTAGACAAATTCAAAGATAAATTACTAACTGTATCTCAACTTTGACCCACAAGTTTATCTTCTTACATAACAAATTAAAATCCCACTTCAAATCACCCATTCAAAATTAATATAACAGAGAATAAATCTTTAGCAATTTCTCTTTTTTTTTTTTTTTTGGTCAAATAAGATATTTACTCATAGCAATTTCTCAAGAAAGTGGAAAGCAAATAGCAAAACTATCAGTAACAACATTGAAAACAAAACAGTTATATAAATCTTTAGCACTCCATAGCTCAGCTTTAAAACTAGGCAAATTCAAAGATAAATTACTAACTGTATCTCAACTTTGACCCACAAGTTCATCTTCTTCCATAACAAATTAAAATCCCACTTCAAATCACCCATCCAAAATTAATATAACAGACAATAAAGGGAAACCCAGTATTATAGAGATTCAATTACGTAAAAGAATAAAAATTTCAAATCAACCCACAAAATTTAAACAGCATAAATATAAATAATCTCCAAAAACTAACACAAAATACATTAGATTCAATAAATAAACTATAATCCCTCTCATCAAATACAAAAAGAATGATAACTCCAGTAAAAAATGAATCGAAAAAGATTACAAGAGCAGAACATGTAGATTTTAGATCTGATTAAAAGAGTATTTAAAAAAAGCAAGAGCAATCAGAGGGGAATTAATTGCCAAAAGATAATGGGGTTTTACCTGAGAATTGAGATTGATTCTCAGTGTCTAAACAATGAGATTTTTTTTTTTAAATTGAAAAAAAAAAAAAGGAACTAAAGAGAGAATTTGGAGGCGAAAGATATTTTGCCTTCGTGAGCTCTTTTACACTTTTGATTTCTAGGGTTTTTTTTTTTTTACCGTTATGGCTTTATTTATTTATTTATTTATTTATTTTCATTATTAGGTGTTTTTTTCTTCAATTTTTTTTTTTGAATCAATATCAGGGCTTTGTATAAATAAAATAATAATACAAAGGACACTTAAAAATCGACCCAAACTACTATAGATAGACTTAGGGCTCCTTTGGATGCCCGTTTTACTCCAGTGTGGTGAGATTAGTTTATCAATCTCACTGCACTGCTGTTTGGTTCAGTATTCCAGTGCAGTGAAAATTGATTTCAATCTCACTGATGCACTGAAATGTGACTGGAGATGAGAGCAGCAGTTAAGGCAATTGGGGCAGTAGGTATTTTTAACAGACAAAAATACCCATTTTTGAACATCTTCCTTCTCCATCCAGGTACTTTCCTCCTACTTCTTCTATTTTTCATCTTTTAATTTTCTTTTTCCTTTACATCAATACAGCTTTTCGTATGTCTTCTCTTCTCAGGGCTGCTGTTTCGTTTCTCAGGGTTTTTTGTTTTTCTTACTGAGATTATGATTCTTAAAGCTAAGACCTTGTCTGGGTTTTTTTTTTCTCTCATTGAATTATTTCTGTTGGTGAATTAATGCAATTTTTTTCCTCTCATTTTTTCTGTTGGTGAGATTAAAGCTAAGACCTTGTCTGGGTTTTTTTTTTGTTTTTTTTTCTCTCATTTTTTTCTCTGATTCGTCATCAGAAGTTAACAGATATCTTGATGATTCTTTTAGTAAATTCAAGGATCAAAATTCTCATGAGCTGAGTGTTGCTCTAGTTGATCATTCATGGCATAGAAGATGTTTAAATTTTTTTGTTAGCAGTTGATTGATATTCAGTTCGGGGGATGAATTTTAATTTTGCAAGTTTTTTAATGGCTTTTCCATTTATATGATATTCAAGTTATTTAATTCCATATTCGGTTCATTGGGTTGAGTTCTATTTTGGAATTTTTAACTGGCTTTCCGATTTACATTGTATTCGAGTTATATATGTTGATACAAAGAAAATGCATCTGGGAACATAAAAGCAGGATCCCTAATCTGACTTTCAAATGGTTCTTTTCACCTAACATTTCTTTTTTTTTCTTATATAATATATGTTATTAAATGGGAAAGAGGATAAGGTTTTATGTTTTGAAAATGATGTTGTTCTGCTTGCCAGTTTGAATATGATAACTATTTGAATCTCAGAATGCTTAAGTTGCTTCAACTAGCTAATGTAATTGAAAAACGGATTCTTAACTTACATTTGAGGTCGAGGTGCAAGGCTTAAGTTTACAATTAATGGGGGACTTTGGTAGTGAGAAATGGAGTTGGAAATAAAAGGGGCTCCCTGTTGGCTTGCTCTAGATAAGTTTTTGGAAGTAATTATAGATAACTCGAGTATTCGTTTGTAAGTTGACTTTCCTTAGTTTGTATGTGCTAACTCTGTTGTGCAGTAGGTCTCTTGGACTATTGTTTTTGTTCTGCCAGAAACATGCCATTAACAGTTCGAGTAGTGTTTCCTTTTCATGAAAACATTGTCCTTCACATATATGTAGTTTCTATTTCTTCAATCATCATATTTTGATTGGAAATGCTGAGAAGGCCGCAAATCTCGTATCTCATGAACATGAAAAGTAACTGATAAAGTAAAATCAAATTAGTGATTCTTCAGGTTATATGCAGGAACTGTATTCCCTTCATGTTTCTTGATTCATATTCTGGGTTGTGGAGTTCAAACCAACAATGCCTTGTTTTGACAGCTCAAAACTAAGGCTTAATATGATCTGACAAAAATGTCACTTGTTAATGAAAGAAATTTACTACTAAAACCATGAAAAATCTGCCGAAGGCACTAAGAGCAAATACTGCTGTTGTGAGCATATGATTTGGACATACATACTCCTCTACAAACATATATATATGATGTTGAATTAGTTCATGTAAAATGTTGTCTCATAGCTAGAGGTTGGGTAATTAGTTGCTAATCCAAGGAATGGACTACTGCTTCCTGCTATCGATATTCTTCTTCTTCCTTATATCTGTTTTGCTTTCTTTGGTTGTCTCTTCACTGCTGCCTTCTACTCGTACTTTGTCAAAACTTAATGCACCGTCCAATTCATGTTAGCATTGGTTAATTATGTTTCAAGCAGGATGTTTCATAGGTTGAAACTTGTTTCTCTGATGTTCAAGCTATGTGTATAATGATATCTTCTCGTAACATTTAGTTTTAGCTACAGTTAACAATTGTCATTATAAATTGACTAGTGTTGTCAACATTCTATATTGTTTGTTGGTTATGAAAGATTAAGAACCAAAAACATATGTCGGGTCAGGAGAAAGTAACCTTTGCTTGGCAAAGTAATCGTAAATTAGGTTATTATGTACTCCCTAACCTACCTAAAGAGTTTGTTATGGAATTCGAACATAGTATAGGAACTAAATCATGTTCAATGCCCTATTTCCATGATCATTGTTTTCTTGTATCCATCAGAACAAAATGACGAGGACCACTCTATATTCAGTAACTGATCTTCCTTTTTCTCTCTCAAAAAAATGTTAATCATCTTTGTGATGATAAGTAATAGGAGACCAGATTCGACAGAAGCTGTCATGTTTCAGCTTTATGCTCAGTGTTTTCATATTCCACAGATCATCTACACCAACCTTTTATGTTTCGTATATGCAGATGCTGCTTTTGTCTTTTTGACTGTCTCTCTCTGTAGGTCTTCAATCGCCATCTAAGGGTTCGGATAAGTTCAAATCTGTTTTCAAAATTTCCAGAAAAACCTTCAACTATATATGTTCACTTGTGAAGGAAGATATGATGGCTAAGCCAGGAAGTTTTACATTTTCAAATGGTAAACCTGTGTCTTTCGAAGATCAAGTGGCTGTAGCTTTAAGAAGGCTAAGCTCTGGTGAATCGCTGGTGATAGTTGGTGACTTGTTCGGGCTGCACCACTCAACCGTCTCACAACTGACATGGCGCTTTGTGGAGGCCATGGAAGAAAGGGGTCTTCACCACCTGCGATGGCCTTCGACTGAAGAAGAAATGATGGAAATAAAATCCAAATTCGAAAAGATTCAAGGTCTTCCCAATTTAATGTAA